>JBBMJY010000013.1:17554664-17598725 GCA_037833715.1 Toxotes lorentzi
ACACACACACACACACACACACACACACACACACACACACACACACACACACACACACACACACACACACACTCCTTACCATCCGGTTGCTTCGTGGCAGTCTGGCCAGTCTCACTCCGCTCATGTCAAACAGTCGGACTTGTCGATTGTCGTGCGGCAGAGCGATGATCCTCTGGTTGGCAGACACACTAATCCTGAAACATCAGATCAGCTTTGACTCAGGACCAGATCTGGTTCGTCATCAGATCAGCTTTGACTCAGGACCAGATCTGGGTCGTCATCAGATCAGGTTTGACTCAGGACCAGATCTGGCTCGTCATCAGATCAGGTTTGACTCAGGACCAGATCTGGCTCGTCCTAACATCTCCTGCACCACTACACTCAGGCCGGGGAATGACTAATGTATAATTCAGCAGTAGATTTACAGAAATATCTCAAGCACAAATTCACTTTGGCACATTTTCACTTTCTAGTTTGCACATGAAGCCGTGAGCGTACACAGCGGACATCAGCTGCCCCTGGAGTCTGTTTTCCCTGCTGCTGCTCAGGATAATTACTCAGCTGTGAATGGAGACGTTTTCAGCAGAGCACATGGGGAAAGGGAAATATCCTGAACTGAAGTCCCTGCAGGACAGAGGACGCTGGTGTCCGACTGACCGTGGTCCCCGACACGTCAACAGGGGCTTTAAACTCAGGAGAGCACCAACAATAACCCTCCCCTTCATGAGTGAGCTGAATGATTGTGACAGGTTGATCAGGGGAGATCACTGGGAATCATTTTTCGCTCCTGATCCTGATCAGCTCCTCTGATACCTGAGATCTGTTTTCCTTTTTCTTCTGAGGATTTTCAGGAATTCTTCTCATGGCTTTAAATTTTTTAATTTTAATTTAAATGTGCTGGAGAACAGAACGTGTGTCACATGTCGTGTGCGGTGTCTGGGTACAGACGTCATGTGTCGGTCTAAACACACTTTTTACTTGACTCTGATTCTGCAGGTGTCCCTTCACCTACCTGTTCACGGCTGAGTCCGTGCGGATGGTTGCTATGGGCGACCTCATGTTCTTCAAATCCCACACCTTGACAGTGCGGTCGTCGCTGCCTGAAACCACGTTGTCGCCCACTGTGAACACTCCCGACGTCACCGTGCTACAAAAGATGGACACACACACCCAGAGGAGCCGGCGGTTAGAGAACAGAACCTTAACTTGTGTGTTCACAGTGATGTGGGAGGTTAACACTGATCTGAGATTTTACATCGCAGGTACAACAGGAGTTGTTGGAGACATCAGGAGTTAACACTGTGCGGGTCTTCATCTGAAACGTGACTCTGCTTTTTATAACATTACAAGGTGTCACCTTCCACTGGAGGAGAGAAACGTAGGCAGCATCACACCTGTGCTGTGTTCCCGTCACACAGGTGCAGCTGTCAGAACAACCTGACGGGTTAAATAATGACTTGAAAGCCTTCACACCACCGAACGTGTCTGAGCTGCAGATACACTGTGAAAGACGGTTTCCGGTCTGCTCTGCACAGCTTATACACATTTACACTGAAGCTGTGAGTGATTCTGTTCATGTTCATGTTCAAAAACAGAGAGAAAAACACACAGGGGATGTTACTGAAAATCACACACAGGCACCTTTAATCTTCATGATAAGGAAGTATCCATACAGGATGTGTGGCAACGCTTCTTCATGTCCTACAACAACCTGAGGAAGGGAAACCTTAGGAAAAAATCAAATTTCTGATTCTTGATTACGATGTGTGGTGGCCGCTCACACACACACACACACACACACACACCCTTAATTCAAGTTGACGTGGCATTAAGGGCTAATTAGGGGACTAAACTTTGTCCTATTAGAGGCCGGGCTCAGGGAAGCTGCTGTATCGCTACAGGCACCTTCTGACACTGCAGGGCACAGCCCACCTGAGAATACAGGAGGTGGAGAGAGAGACCGAGAGTAAGACAGACAGGAGGTGTGTGAGGTGGGAGGTGTGTGGGGAGCGCAATCAGACAAGGTAATTGATTAAAAGGTTGATTAAGGTTAAAGGGTTTTTTGAATGGGTGGTGAGGAGGGAGGGGAGTCGTCAGTGTGACGAGGTTAACGGCGTCTCCGCAGCGTCTCTGACAGCCAAGGTCAAGACTCCGTGCGACCGGAGACTTGGGGAGGTGGGAGAGAGAGGAGCAGAGGGGGATCATGGGACTCGTCTGCAGTCGAGATGAACATCTCCCATGGAGCCCAAAGGCCCCTCTGCTCTGCAGTGGTCAGATTTATTTTTCTACAACAGGAGGACACGTCCCAGCTCTGTCTGCTCCTCCATAAAACTTTTTCAGCTAACCAGGTGCAACACCTGCAGCGTCAGTCTCTGCAATAAAAGAAACTTATTTCAGTAACTACACAAATTACTTTACCATTCATTGCCATTACAGCTTAATGTAATGGCAATTAATGTAACTGTCTGTGACAGACAGTTTGACAGCCTGAATTAAACACTGTGAAATCCTCATAAAGCAGTTATTCTCAGTTTACCCAATGACGATCACTGATGTGTCTGATATTCTGTTTGTTGTACGGGTTAATGTCAGACATGAGGTGGATGAAATGCTGCTTTCAGGAATATCTGCACTGTACTTCCTAATTAAACTAATTAAACTTTGTTCTGGCACTGTGGCTGTGATCCGTATCCTCCCTCCAAATGAGTGTTTTAATGACTGATGTATACATCTGTGAAATCTCAGTGGAGTCACTGTAAATCACCGAGCACTGAGCCAAACACCGAAAATGCAGAATGTAAATGAAAAGAATTCAGGCACAGACGACGAAGAGGTTTCAGAGCAGAGTGTTATTTCACTGAGCTGCTGGTGTGTTCCTCCAGAGACAGGATGTCAAATCCACACACACACACACACACACACACACACACACACACACACACACACACACACACACACACACACACACACACAGCAATGAAATGTCTCCAAAAGCCATCGATGGCTGGAGAGACAAACGTGACATGGCATCCTGTTTGTAAAGCAAGTCCACCGTCACTTCTCATTTGCTCTCAGCCGCTCACATGCAGTTGTCATTACGCTGCAATTACAGTGGGAGGAGGGAGGTGGGGGGGTGCAGAGGGTGTATGCTGCACTTTTAGCTGCCGCGGTTAGCTGTCAGGGAGCGTTAGCTGGAACTGCCAGTGAACATGGTGGAAAGAAGAGGATGTCTCCCCTCCGGCTCTCAACCTCTTCTACCTGTTAAACCATTCACACTCTCTGCTCTGCTGCTGCCACGAGGAGGAGGAGGGGGGGGGGGGTCACCGTTTATCATTAAAGAGACATGGTGGAGAGACGCTGAAGTGGGAACAGGACGGGGGGGTGTGAACTTTCTTTTACAACTGGACAGTTGTAAAAGAAAGAATTAGTTGATTGGCCAATTCATTAACTGATAATAAATTGGGTCATAAATTTGTGCAACTGACAGATGAATTCATCACCAGCTATTTTAGTTACTGATTAATTGGGTCACTCCGTTCCAGCTCACCCTGAATTCAACTTTTTTAATTCTGCAAGGCTCTGTGAATTCAAAAACAGGATCATCAGTATTATTATTATTCTTATTAAATTTCACTGAAGTTTTTCCATAGAAGACATTTTTTAAGCCAAATGTAAAATATTCACGTACGATTTTCACGTCCAGAAAACCCGAACGAAGTGCAGCATTAAACTCCATAACAGCTAAAACAAACAGACACTGAACATATGATGATGGCAGGATCCCCATCTTTATTAAAATGACGGCTTTAGAGCTGCAACCGTTTATTAACTGTTAAGAAGAAGTTTTATCTGCAGTTATTTAATAACTCATTAATCGTCTGGGTCATTTTTAAGCAAAAATTGACAAATATTCGATGGTTCAAATTTCTCAAACGTGAGGACCTGCTGCTTTTCCTGGTATTAGAATAAACTGAATATATAATATAAATATATTTGGGTTTTGAATTGTTAGTCGCACAAAATCAGAACATGTGACCACGTTATCTGCGGCTGTAGTAAACTGTGATGAGCAGTTACTGCTGGGTGTTTTGATATTTTGTGGAACGACTGATTGATCGATAGTGAAAATAATCAGCTGCAGCCCTAAATGTAAAGCTCCTGATGATAAACACACCACCTCAGGTTTGGTTACTCATTAACTCCGGCAACACTACTCAAGAACACTGCAGCTGCTAAAAGTTTCTCCAAACAGGAAGGAAGTTTTCACTTCAAGGCACATCTATGGTCACTGGGGGGAAGGAAACAAGGAAGGAGGGAAGTGAAGGAAAGGAGGAGGGCTGTCGTTAACTGTGAAACACTGGTGCTTAATCTCATTACACCAATTGTCTATGGGAGAGAATTAAAGCGGGATCTGCAGGAATTATACATGTTGGGGTCGTCCATAATGAGCTCTGTGTAATCCCCCCCACTGCAATCAAGGGCTGCCAGAGAGTAGCAGCCTGCCAGCACACACATGTAGACATGGACATAAACACACACACACACACACACACACACACACACACCTTACGCATTTTAAAGAGCGCTGCCATTGAAAGCCACAGACGAGCCTGACAGTCATCGTTTTGAAATGAGCGGCTGCAATTGAGTGTTAACAGCGAGCGAAGTGCCAAATTACACAGAGCAGAGGATTAACGCACAAACGGACAGATAAATGAACAGGAGAGCGAGGGAGAGAGACGGAGGAAGGCAGAGGAGGAGAGGGGAGAAGGACAAGCAAGGCGTCGGAGTGAGGAGAAGTGCTCAGTAATGAATGAGAGGCAAGTGGAGGATTTGGCTTAGAGCAGCAGGGTCTGTAAATTAATGTGAAAGGAGGAAAGTGCTGAAGAGATTCACAGAGCAGAGAGATGCTACAGCTCCACCCTGTGGACAAAATGAAGACTGCAGGCACCAGCAATCAGACTGAACAACACAAACTGTGTGTGTGTGTGTGTGTGACAGAGGTGTGTGTGTGTGACAGAGAGACACTCACTCAGTGTGTCCCTGGAAGACGTTAACAGAGTGGATGGACGGGTCTCTGAAGTCCCACAGCCTGAAGGTGGTGTCTCTGGACGAGGTGACCACCAGCCGCTGGGTGGGGTGGGTACAGCAGTGGGTCAGCTCCTGGTCATGGCCTGCAAACACACACACACACACACACACACACACAGATACACAATAGTAACCCATACTCAACTCTTTGTGTAACACTGAAGTTAGTGAAGCCAAATTATCACCAGGTTTTCCACCACAGATTTATCCAAACCTTGTTAAAGCCACAGATTTATATTTTTTAGGAAAATACGCTTGTTACCACTCTCATCTCTTTATGTTTAATATGAAGCAACTGTTAGCAGATTCTTATCTTCCATTTACACGTTTCATCTGTACAAAAACTGATTGGTAAAACGAGTGGTTGCAGTGTTACGGGGGATTGTGTGTGGAGTAGCTGCTTGTTTGCCCGGGAACATCACAGTGATGAACTCTGGGAAGCTGCCTTTGGACAGAGGACGTCCACCTCCACCAAAACTTCAACTATATGAACATTTCCAAATAAGTAAAACATAAACATATCACACTATGATTTAGTGTCGGCTCGTTGCTCGTTTACCAGTGAGCGTGTGAACCAGTTCAGACGTCTCCACCTCGTACAGGTTGGCAGCACGATCCCAGGAAGCTGTCACCACTTGTCGGCCTCCGACCAACCAGTCAGCTGCAATCACCACGCCCTGGTGGCTCTTCAGCGTTGCCGTGGCGACCCGGACAGTGGGGACCTCGCACGGGCCCTCGCCATCCACCTCGCCTTCCTCTCTGTCTGACGAGTCCTGGTCGTCATCACACAGAGCCTGTGGAAGGACACACACGCATCAGAACACCAGTGAGAGCTGTGACCTTCAGGCTTAGTTAAACCGTGGAAAGTAAAGTGACCTGTTTGTCAAAAGTCCATGACTTTCCAGGATTTTCCTTGGACGAGGACGGTACAAAGCTACTCACACTGACATCTGGTGGTGGCTGTGGGGCAGGAAGCTGAACCATGTAGCGCCAGATGTGAGCCGTCTGGTCCCCGGAGGCTGAGCAAACATAAGTACACATCAACAAACACTGAGTGAGGCAGGAGACGCACGGACAAACAGTCATGAAGAGAAGCAGCGTGTTGACACAAATACTAAAATGCAGCCAAGTCAACAAAGAAAATGCACGGGTACAGACCTGTGAGGGCCATCTGCTCCGTGGGGTGGAACTTGATGGAGTTGACTGTGGGTGAATGATGAGACATGTACATGTGTTACAACAAGTACTCCTGTCATCGAACAAGTCGTACTGACAGCCTGTAGGAACCTACAGCATGTGTTTGAGACATGAACCAACTGTGCTGTACAACAAGAGATAAGAAAAAGTACTTGCTACAGATACTGTATCCATTTAAATTTCTAATTACCTGATCCTGCATGACCAGCATACCTCAGCAGACACTTCCCAGTCTCGATGCTCCACAGCAGAGCTGAGTGGTCTGTGAGGAGAGCAGACATGACGCCATTCACATTTTTCACACTCGTCAGCTGATCATTTAATGTTGTAATGCACCGTTTTTACACGGTGGGATATCTGGTTAAATCTGGTGAGGGATTTCTGCACCACTTAATGGTGAGACCGAAACTAGAAACACAAACTGAGCAGCTTATTTACAGCAAAAAAAAAAAAAAAAATCAGACAGAGCGACAGCTTTTAAAGTTTCTCACTTTGGCCAATGATGGAAATAAATTTAAATTAAATTAAATCTATTACACTTTGTCTTTTTGAGAGTTGTCTTACAGCGATTAGCATTAACAACACCACTGGTGTGCACTGGTTTCTCACTGCACCAAGGCATCAGTGACATAACGATGTAAATACTGCGTGCAGCACCTTTAGTTTAATAATTCTTACTGAAAACCACTAAGCAGCCTGTTGGCTGTGTAAAAAAAAAAGCAGTATATGTAAACATTCAGTGAAGTGACTTCTTGCACCTGCAGAGGCAGTTCCCAGGACCACCGGCTGAGTTCGGGTGACGCTGAGGTCCCAGATCCCGTCTCGGTGGCCCACGTACTCCTTAAGCAGCTGGCACAAAGCCCGGGACCCTGTGGTGGCTTTGAAACTGGACACAATCTGGAGGGAGGGGGGGCATGGCAGAGAGAGAAAAACAGAAGGCAGAGGCCTGAACATTGATCCTGGTCCTGAGCCAAAGAAGTGTTGTTCAAATTGGAGGCCAAGCAGAATGACAGTAAATCCAGGTGCACCAACACCAAGCTTTCAGAGGCGACAGGAAACTGATCTTTACTTTGACAAAATGGGACGATACAGACACCAGCATGAGCACGGCTTCACTTACGTGGTCTAATGTGACAGTTACAGAGACGAGTGAATCAGCCGGCTTTGTAATTCGTGTTTGTTAACTGAAATCTGGCGTGATAAACAGATACCGCAGAGCAGAAGACAGAGCAGCTCTTTACTGTTGCTCTCTGACAAACACATTAACAGATAAGCCACAGTTCGGTGTGTTAGACCTCGGACCTGTATCACAGAGCGGGATGTGCGGCTTAGCCACCTTCTTTGGGCTTAACTCAGGTTTTCTGGTTCTGCTGTGTCAGAGACAGAGGAAACACTCTGGGTTTGAGACAGACTAATGAACTGCTCTTACAGCTTCAGTGTAAATGCGACGTGGGTTTTATCAGCCGCTCGTTGGACTCGCGGACAGTCACCTTTCATCACCTGTTCATAACCATCTGTTCATCAAATCAACACATGGAGGGATAATTCATGTTTTCTGCTCCATAGTGACAGTTAGGTCATTCTTTTCGTATTCACTGTGAGCCACTGAACATGCTGCACATAATTCAAAATGCCTTCTAACACTTATTTACAGCTGCAGATTTAGACCTAACACTTTATTCCTCGTGTCTCTTCAGCTTCGTATTCCATTTCAGTTTTTATGTTTTACCTGCTGTAAACAGCTCAGGTGTTAAGCTCAGAGAAGGCGGGTAACCCAAAGAGAGCCAGACTAGGCTGAGCTTGCTCTGTGATACAGGCCTGTAGAGGGGGGACATCCTGTAAATGAGTACTGTTTTTACATCAGAGCGTGTCTCTGCAAAAGGTTTCTGGTCTCAAATTGCACCAAAGTGTGTGTCACTGGGGTATTAATATCAGGACTGCTCATACGCCAGTCCAAGTACCAGCAGGTGGACCGGTACTGTGCACTTCTAGACCGGTGGTGTGTTTACACAAGGCCCTCGCTCGCTGCAGGCCTCCAGATGAACAAACTAAAGGGTAAACTGTAGATTCACCTGTCAGAGAGCGGTCACTACCTGCACTGGACATGCTGCTGCAAGCAGACGGCTGACCACAGCAATGAAGCTTAGATCACTGGTAGTCATTAGACGCAGCAGCGAAGCATCTGGTTCACGTGTGTCAGACCGTGTTAATACACGCTCTCATTCTGCCCGCTGTGTTCACACTCACATTACACTCCTACACAGTCGCATTTGTTTGCTGTTATTAGAGCACAATGAGCAGTGAGCCACAAGAAGAAGAGCCCATCCCAGTCATGGTAAACCCAACCAGTAAACTGAGGATGTAGTTAGTGCAGATCATTAGTCTCAAGACCCTTTGGTGGTAACAAAATTAGTGTTTGGCCATGTTTCTTAGGCAGCTGAGAGGTTAGAGGTATATTACAGAGCAACTAGTTCTGTCAGGAGGTTAATCTAAGAAGTCCTCCCTTGATCCCATGTATCCTCTTTTTCTACCTTTCAAATTAGAAGAGGATAGTGTCCCACTCTTCATCTAGCTCAGACTGTGGCTGCATTAAGATGTTTCTTAAGAAAGGCGACGAGAGAGTGGAAAATAAGAGGCTGTGTGAGAAGGTCCGAGACATGTTGGAGAGCTATATGTCACTCAGGGTGTTTATTCCATCACAGGGCTCTACACGGACAGCTAGTTTAAGGAGACCTTACAGAAAAAAGTTATTTTTTTAGAAACAACATAACGTGTCTCCTGTTTTTAAACATTAAATGTTAAACATACAGTACGATGGATAAGATGGAGGACCGAATTGAAATAACCAGAACATCATTAAAGAATTTTGCTTTAAAGGAACTGAAACCTGTCTAAGGATGTGGAAAAAACCTCTGTTATTTCATAACGATTCAGATTTGACTCTTCGGATGGAAGACTCAGTGTAATGAATATGTTAACGAATCAGAAACTGAACAAACATGTTTTCTAGATATGAAACCCTGGCCTCTGTCAGGGTGCAGAGCAGAGAAGAGATGAGGAGTCAAGGTCAGACTTTAGTTGAAAAGAGACTCGCCCCACAGCTGTTCCCCCACGATGCTTAGTGACAAACAGAGCATTCAGGAATTTACCCATGAATCTCCGCCCCACAACTCCCATGTGGCCACACTGAAGTTGCGAGGTCCACCTATTTTGCCGTGGAGAGTGTACGAGCTCTACATCGGCAAGAGATTAAGGGAGATGTTATTTTGTGATAAAGGCTGAAGGTCACACAGAGTTTCATTAACCCCTGTAAGTCCCAACATCTTCATATTAATCCATCATTACTTCAAAAACAAGGAGTTTAACAACATTAACTTCTGGTCACAGTTTAACTTGTTCAAACCTTCCCCTCACTGATGGTGTGACAGATCACCCCAGGTTTGAATCCCAGCCGCTCAGATGTCAGGGGCTCTACAGAACGGGTTAACACCGCTGGGCCACGTACCTTGCTGGTAGAGGCTTTGTAGGTCGTCTTCAGCTTCTGTGACAGCTGACTGGTGCTGTGGCTGGCTGTGTGACGGACAGACAAACAACAGTTACTGCTGCTCTATGAACACGAGTCCGTTCGTGGTGAAAGTCAGATTCATCACATTTCAGCTGGCTGCAGTGATATGTGATTTTCCAGCCACCTGAGATACTGGAGGTACCTTCACTGGAACACCACCCACCATCGTCTCCATCCAGAAGACGCATATGTTAAATTTATATAGAAGGAAAAAAAGCATTAAAAAAAACAAAATGCGTGCAGAAAATACTGGACCTTTTGTTTTCAGGGCTCCTTTGGTGGGGTCTCCTCCCTCAATAGTCTGTCCATCTCCGGTCAGGCGCTCATTCAGGGAGTCAATTTCCCTGCGTACTGTAATGTTAGCACAGGGACAAGGCATCAGAAAGAACCTGGTAAGTCAGACAGCACCTGAAGATCAATACAGTCTGAGGTAAAATAAATAAATCTAAATCTTCCTCATTCCTCAGTCAGTTACTCACATTCAAGGTTTTCAATGTACAGATTTTCAAACTCGCGCTCAATTTGGCCAAAAAGGTCAAGAAGATTGTTCCGTAAGGAGAGGGGCAGCTTGGAGTCCTGCACAGACAAAAACAGGGCAAACATTTTATAAACCTGAGAGGAAACTGTAACATAGATCTAAATAAATTTACGATCACGTGGTTGTAGGAAAAATTAATATGTGCTGCTGTTGACACGAAAGAAAACAGTGTCACACTGACAAAGCACTTAAATAAAAAGAAACCCACGTAAACCTCTTGTCAACCACAGCCTGTACATTTACCTGATTTAATCTGCCTCCAAATGCACTTGGGTGAATACTCAGCTACATTATAGGCTACAGAACTACAACCTACTAACAACTAACTACACACCAGCCGGGGTCCAAGCCATCAGACTCTACAGTGCAGCTGACTTACCTCCATGGTGAACTCCTAGAAGGACCCTGTTATCAGGTGACCATCGGTCAACAGCAGACTTGCATGCAAAGAGACGTGAAGGCTGCCGTGAAAACAATGGACTCAAAAGGCTGCATCTGACAGTTCACTCTGAGAGCTGCCTCTTATTCCTACAGCCGCGTGAAAGACGAGAAAACCAAATACTCACACGTCACTCTTTCTTCTGGCATACGTTCAAATCAACGGTGTGTCAACAGTGACGCTAACAGCCTGATCGGTCTGTCAGCGCTACATGTCAACACATTTGTTTAAAAAAAAAGGTCAATTAGCAAACAGGCAGCCCTTAGAAATTCAAAGCTGCTTAGTTGTGGCCCTAAATCGGGCTAATAATGAAGAAAATGCATTCTGTGTGTTATACGTGGGTTTGTAAAGCTGTCTGTGCATGTGGAGCGTGTGCTGTGGGGGGTAGACTAGGCACATAAACAGAGCCAGCATGCCTTGGCAATAGAGAGAAAGGCCTGGTGAAAAGGCTAATCAGACCTGGACAAGCAGCCCATATTAAAACTTGATGAGACAACGGGCCAGTGCAAGCTGAGCTCTAGTTTTAGAGGCTGATAATTCAAGGACATGGTCGACCAGAGAAAGTAAACACTGAACGGCTCTCACGAGCTGGTGAATGCTGACAAAAATCAAGCATCCCATTAAACTGAATACCACACATGCTTTTCAGAAAATCAGCTGCTTAAAACCAAACCTCCAGGACAGAGAGTCCTGATGACACAATCTAAAACACTTGACTGTCAGTCACAAACCCTTCATGGAGCTTATCTGAGAAATGACTATCAATCAACCAGCTCCCAGGAGTTAACCACCACCACGTTCTTGATCAAACAGAAAAAGCTTTTATTATCTCAGCAGAGAAGAGGCTTGACAGTTTGAATCAGGAAATGCCAGGTCATCACAACACGTTAGTCCTTCCCTTTCTGGAAGGAATAAATCAATTGTAGCTCCAATTTAAATGTTGGGAGGTAGTTAATCACTAACCTGGTGGCACCAGTTTACAAAGTCACAGTAGATTCCTTTGTTCTAACACAGAATCAGTAACCAACATGTACATCCACACCAGACAGTTTATAAAAGACACTGATCAAACCAAGTTTCATCCCTGCGGCCTCCTAAAATCTCTAAAACATACTGTAGCATTGAATCTGTGGATGTTGTAACACCAGCTCAAAATTAAAAGCAATGCTGCTCAACCGGCTGGTACTGTACTGCCGAGACAAAAAAATAAACAAAAATAAACAGCCTCGCACGACAAATGACAATCAAAATGCTGATTAAGAAAAGGATGAAATTAAACAGATACACATGCCTACAACATATGTTGTTACACATCTTATAAACTTTTTTATAAAAATGCTTGTCTGCAGCTGTTAGAGCGAGAGAGGGAAGAAAGGCATGTGTGTCTGTTCATCTCTCTCACCTGTCCCTCCAGCATGTCTCCTCTTTGGATGCCCGGTGGCCTCTCCTCTGTGCTGTTCGTGCGCCGGATTGACAAACTGTGAGCCTTACGTTTCTGCTTGGGGTGACGACCGGCTGAAGCAGAGCCGCTGCTGCTTCCGCCCTCCACAGGCATCCCTCCTACCTGCTGGGTGGCCCTGCCCCCTGCTCACGTCCTACCTGAGAAGCAGGTAAACAAAGGCCAAGGTCGCTGGTTGGCTGGTGGGTGGGTTATCACCACCTAGCTGCAGGTAAAAAGGAAGTCAAGTTCAGGAACTGCGCAGTGTGAAGGGTAAGGTCCCGCAGAGAGCTGAACTAAAACCAACAGATACATTCAGACTGAGGCTGACTGCAGGTGCAGACCTGCTGCTCTGAAACCACATGCAGTCAAGGCTGCATGTGTTTAGACAGCTACACACTTTTTGTTCTTCAGGAGTTTCAGCACATTCAGTGTGGGGTCAGCCAGGTCTCAGCTTTAATTTGAGCAGGTTTACATCAGTATAGAAAGAACTGACTGGGAAATACAGCCCTTTAAACACAGTGTAAAAACTGTATGTGTTAAAAAGTAATTGGACACTTGGCTCTTAAACTTTTCTTGAGCATCCGTGTGTCATTTCTACTTTAGTTCATTTACAAAGAGCTCACACGAGGATCAGAGTTGGTTGGATGGTTGAAGGTGGAGCTGTCTGTCAATATGAGGAGTAAAGAGCAGACGATGCAAGTGAGAAACCACAAAATGTCAAACAAGCTGGTCGACTGAGGAGCACAGGTGCTGTGGATGAGAAGAAAATCCCCTTTATGACTGCACAGCAAGTCCAGAACACTCTGCAGGACGTAGGCAGATAAGTTTCCTTGACCAGAACCTCAGAGGATTCACCACAGTGTTACAGAGTTCTGGAACAAAGTCCTATGGGTTGATGAAACAGAAATCAGCCTTTGATGGGAAGAGGAAAGAGTGGAGGAAAACTGGAACAGCTCAGGACCCAAAGCCTCCACCTCATCTGTCAAACATGGTGCTGGTTCTGTTCTGGCCTGGACATGTATGGATCCAATGGAACTGACACTGACATTTACTTATAATTCACTACTGATGGAAGGGTGAGGGCAGAGGTTACAGAAACCATAGAGCTTTTCAGGGTCAAGAGGTGGAATATCCTCGACTGTCCGAGTCGGTCACCTGTTCTCAGTCTGACTGATCTCAGTCCACCTGCTGGAGACCACAATAAAGGCAGAAAGACCCCACAACAACCAGACCTGCAGTGAAGGTCTGGGAGAGCATCACCTGGGAAGATACAGAGAGTCTGCTGACGTCTGTGAGTCCAGGACTTCAGACCGTCACTGACTTTACACTAGATATTGAACATGATGACTTTGTTTGATTTCACATCTGTCCAGTTACTCCTGAACTCCTAAACTTTGGGCACTGTGTTTAAAGGGCTGCATCTCCCACACAGGTCTTTCTGTACTGACACCATTTTATTCAATGTGCTGAATCTCAGAGACAGACAAGAACAAACGTGCAAATACTTTTAGACTCTAATTCCAAACTCCGTGCAAAAATCCAGCAATTTAATGCTGCTTTAAACAGCTGCACTTCGTAGAACGTAACCTAAGACCTTCTATTCAAAAATAGATAAATAAAATACAGGACTGTGCCTAATGTAATGATTTTCATTTTCTTTAGGGAACACCACTCGCTGCAGCTGGAAGATGACTGCGGAAGTGACACGTACAGCTATTGAGAAATGAAACGTTGTGCCGAACAAATCAGAGTTTCTTGGTAAATTGCATCCCATCCGAATTTGTTATTGGCAGCCGGGGAAGCCTCACGGACCTGAAGTCATCGGCTATAATATACCTACGTTTGCCAACAGGCATTCACAGTCATGCTGAGAGGCCGACGCGTTTTCTGACTATGCGGCGTCTTGCTACAGTTAACGGAGGCTTACTGTCGCTATTAATTAAGCAGCAGGAAAAACAGGCAAAATACTGAAGGCGTAAGTGTGACATGCGCCAGAACACACACTGGGCCCAGTAAATGACCTTAGCACACCGGCGTTAACTACGATTAGCTGCCTGCTTTCATGACTTGTGCCCCAGCAGCTTTCAGGACCGGATCAGCACCGACACTCACCGCTGTCACTGCCTCTCTGACTTCACACTCGTCCAGCATGGAGGTCTGAAAACTGGGCTAGCTCCATGCTAACACGGCTAGCTGCCACATATCACCATCACTGCGGCGTCTAACGTTTAACCATCACCGGGCAGGTGGCGGTGGCCTTTCTAACTCGACCGTAAGTGTGCACACCTGCTAATATCTAATCTTCAACATGCTGTCAACGCGTGACTTCGACAGTTTGACGACTATGACCATTTTAATCCAGATTTTTTTCAACACATCTGCGTATTTTATCTCAAATCACGTGGTTTGTGTTTTCTGTTTTCGGGCCAATGGGCTGTCACGCCGACGCGCAGGCGACCAATGAAAAACAGTGACGTTAAAATCAGGGAGTGGATGCTAGGTCGTCCGACGACCGTCCTCGGCTCTAAAATGTCGCCGTAAACAAGCGTTTAGAATACGTTAAAGACGCGGTTTATCCGGCGGAGACAGGAGAGTGTGTGTGTAAGTAGGTGTTCGTGTTGTCGGTTTCTCTGTAGCTTGTGTATGTGGCAGACAGTTCATACTTAGGTCCAGCTGTCACAGGTCTGGGTGGCGCGAGCTGTGCTGTGGTCTGATGGCGCGTTCAGATTAAAACCCGGAGTGGATTCTGCTGGACCGGGACTGCAAGATCCCACTTACTGTTCTTTGTCGAAGTGCCGATCTCAAACTGTACACCTTTATTCTACTACAGTTTAGATGGAAATATAATTTTACCGTCCTACATTTACCTGACAGCTGTCGTTTTATTTTCACATGTAAAACATACAGTGGTTATAATTTGAACCTTTTATACTTTCTGTATTTGCTGACGACACATTCATTCATCTGTAATGAGTAACATTCTCATTACAGGAGTTTTACTTTACAATCATCAGTTAGTCTATCAGCAGGAGGTTTTCTGTTTGGACCTTCACAGGTGTGATGACTGGAAACTGAGCTTTTAATAAGACGACAGTTTGGACTCGTGGGACTGTTCACATTTGTTTTTACTGTTTTCAGATTAAATCATCAGTCTCCAGAATAAATGTTAGATATGTCAGTAATTAATCTAATAATTAGTTTCAGTCAAAGCTTTTTAAAAAACTATTAGAATAACCTATTAATCAATAACCAAATGTTGTGTTACTTAAGAGAAAGTTTATGCGAGTTGTGGTTCCCGTTCTTCCTCTTCCGATCCTGACAGGGTGAACTCCTCTCCGGGTTTTACCGACACCCTGAGCCTCGGTCTGTGTGATTGGTTTTCTGTTCCCGTCAGGCGATGGTGCGGGCTGTGTGGGCGGTGCTTCGAAGGTTGACTTGCGAGGGAGCCGCAGCTCTGAAACCAAACGTACCTGGAGCCGGGAGAGCAGCAGCAGCACGGCGGAGCACACCTGTCCGCTCACCTGTCACCACCTGCCGCAGAGCTTTATCCAGGTAAGGCCGGGCTCGGTTGGCTTCTGAAGCCATGGTGTGAGGTTAAAGACAGGAAAGGCCCTGATAAGCCTGTTGGCCCTAAGCTGGGTGACTGACTGTGCTATTGATAGATGAGCTTACTGCAGCAGCTCAGATCCGGAGTATGCTCTCTTCATTTCGCCTTTCACCGGCTGGAAAAATAACGGAACAGCTGTCGAGTCAACATCATTTTTATATTCGGTCGTTTATATCGTTCATGAAGTGGAAACACTAAACACTGACAGGTTCCAGCTTCTCACAGGAGTTCTTTAATACACTGTATCTTTGGAAACGTCTCCTCTGACCCTGTCATCTTTTACCTGTAACACATGAATAAAAAAACAAACAAATTATTCAGATATGTAATAAGTTGCAGTTGAAAAATGGTCAGTGAAGGTAGAAGGTGTGTTTGAGTTAGTTTGTAAAATTTGAACATGAAAGTTCTTTCTTTAACTTGGGGTTAAAAAACAAAACAAAGACAGCTCAGTTGCCTTTTTCTTGAGCTTTCAGCCACATCTGTAAGTCTTCCTCAGCAGGAGTTTCCATCCACTGCAGCTTCGGACAAAGTTAGTCACAGGATTATGTGTCCTTTAAAAAGTGCACAGCTCCTGTTCCGGTCTGAAAACACCCTGAACTGTTGGTACTGTTGTCTTCCTGCTCCTGGTGGCGGCGCCCTGCAGCGAGGTGAGACCCCTACAACCTGCAGTCAGAATGCCGGAGATAACCACAGATCACCTGGACGAGAAGCAGGTGCAGCTGCTGTCTGAAATGTGCATCCTGATCGATGAGAACGACCACAGGACCGGAGCCGACACAAAGAAAAACTGCCACCTCAACTCCAACATCGACAAAGGTGTCCGTCTAACACACACACACACACACACACACACCTGTGGTACATTCCTTTTTTCCCGTTTCAGATTCGTGCTTCTGAAGTTTCTTCGTCTCCCCACAGGTTTACTGCACAGAGCTTTCAGCGTCTTCATCTTCAACAGCGAAGAGAAGCTGCTCTTACAACAGCGGTCTGACGCCAAAATCACTTTCCCAGGTCTGCAGCACACCATCAAACCTCCCAGTCTGACCCCTGTAACCAGTCCCAGCATGAGTAGGCAATGTGTTTAACCACCTCCTGTGTGTGTGTGTGTGTGTGTACGCAGGCTGTTTCACAAACACATGCTGCAGCCATCCTTTACACACAGACAGTGAGCTGGAGGAGAGGGACGCTATAGGAGTGAGGAGAGCTGCTCAGAGGAGACTCGAAGCTGAACTGGGTATCCCCACAGCACAGGTAGCATATTGTGTGTGTGTGTGTGTGTGTGTGTGTGTGTGCGCCTGCCTTCTGAATTGATTGGATCATTGAGGACTGTGGTGAACCTTTGCTTCCTCAGGTGACACCAGATGAAATGACATATCTAACAAGAATCCACTACAAGGCCCAGTCAGACGGAGTCTGGGGGGAACATGAGATCGACTACATCCTCTTCATGCAGAAGGTAGAACAGTAAAGTCTGCTGGTCTCACACTTCAATAGCCACATCAATATTAACTATCAAAGCTCATTTTCAGACTGTGCTTCGTGTACGTGCCCTGACACACTTTTTTTTTTTGTCTCTCTGGAGGACGTGGATTTGAGTCCAGACCCCAATGAGATCAAAAGTCACTGTTATGTGAGCAAGGAGGAGCTGAAGGAGATGTTAGAGAAGGCCAAGCGCAAGGAGCTGGAGATCACCCCCTGGTTCAGCCTGATCGCAGACACCTTCCTCTTCAAGTGGTGGGACAATTTGCAGAACCTCAAGCAGTTCATGGACCACGACAACATCCACCGCATGTAACCACCACCAGGGTCCGGCTCAGCCTCCAGGCCTGTCAGACCTTCGGTTGTCAGAGTACTTGCCTGACATCCAGGCACAGCCAGCTGAGCTGCTGGAGACCCAGAACCTGCACATGTTGTCACGGTAGAAGTAAGTGTAGGATTTCTACACCAGAGGAAGAAGCAGGGAATGTTTTAGTCTTGTTAAAGGTCAGAGGTGACGTGGTTTACAGTAGGTTTGTAGCAGCAGAACAGAACTGAGTGTTTGGTAATGAAGCACATCAGGTAACGAGTCCTGACGAGCTGCACGTTGGATTCATAGACTGAACAGAAGAAATCTAACATCTTAATTAACGAACGAATGTTTTTATATAAAGTGCCTCAGTATAGGTCTTTAGGCTGAGGTCAACAGTCTCTCATTAACCCCTGTCTGTGTTTTATCAGTGAACAAGCTGCATCTTTGTGCTCTTTTACACAATAAAGTATTTGCTTGTGGTCCTTGGTTAGCAGACGGCTGAAGTTGCTTTGTGTGACTGGAACTGTTCATGAGATGTTTTTCATTTACTTCAGTGAAAGCTTTGAGTGATGAGGATCTAAAGGTGAAGTCCACTGTTTTAAAGTCAGGTCAGTCTGTCACAGCCTTTTAAAGCGGGAAAAGATTTCAGCTGCATCAGTGCATTTTACCATGAAGAAGTGTTTTCAAGTCCGTCCATCGTTTATCATCCAACTGCTCAGAGAAATGCGTGAAAGGTGTTAAATAAGTGCTGAGTTTGGTTTGTACTGAAGGAGAGGTGCTTTATTTGGAAGTTGGATGCACATTTTGGACGTTAAGCTTAAGGCACATTCTACATTTCTGCTCCACACTTAGCAGCTGATACACAACATGATACGTGTTTTATAGATTTCATGGTATAATCATAAAAAAAATCCAGTAACAAATAACAAGGAAAACAGACAAACCTGCAGTTAAGATGCATAAATTCCAATAAACTCTACTGTATCTACATCTACACATGAGCATGTTTAATACTGATGTCCACTCAGTTTATCAGGAGTCAGTGTGATGAGTCCTCCTCCTTCATGAAGGAGGATTCACCACAGCACAGCTGAATTGATAAACCCACAACTGAGCGTCCATTAATATGAGGCCAGTCTCCTGAACAGAGACGAAACGTCAGTGGCCGTTCCACCGTCCGTGTCCAGGAAACTGGCCCACTCATCAAAATGTAGAAGACACAGAGGCCAAAGGTGAGTGTCACAGTGGCAGAGCACAGTGAGTGTTCGACTGGCACAGAACACTCAGACCCACGTGACAGTGCTTCCAGTTCCCACAGGATTTCTGACTCATACTTTAAGGTATATACAGGTACATATAGCTCTGGGTTTACAAGGGTGAACAACCCACAAACACACTTTGGCACTTAACTGAGGAAAATGACTTTGTAGTACATCGTATTATTAAAGGTGAGTTATTGAAGGAAGCGTGGTTAACATGACATTTAAGCAAATATAAACTGCACATACCGACTACAGCAGCAACTACAAAGCTACTTGTTATATGTAAAAAAAAAAACAAAAACTGGTACTTCAGCTGCTGTTCCTCTGAGGATGTAAACATCATATGGGGGGGGGGGGGTCCCATGCATTTACTGATGCCATGATTAAAAGGTCATCTTTGTTATCATAGTGTGTTTAATAAATGCTGCAGAAACACTGAAGGCTTAAATCCCTGTGAAGTTTAGCTCCCATGCTGTTGGCTCATTCTTTTAAAATGATGGAATGATTTAATGATTTTATCAGTGAAATAAACACGTGGATGTTAAAACCTAAAAACAGAGAGTGGTCATAAACAGTGCTAAGTGCTTATGGGGGTGTGGTATCTAATTGCATGATGAGAAGAAGGTGGTGTCTGGTTCTATCTGCCGGAGACGAGAGCGGTCGGGTTCTGGTTTCCTCCTTGCAGCTTCAGATCAGATGGTCCCTGCAGGGTTTGGTGCTGGACTGGAGCTGGGTGGACTCAGCTTCATGGCATTGAAGAACTCCACCAGCTGACCGGGAACCTCTGCCAACACACTCTTAGCCAGAGCTTCTCGGGGAGCCTGAAGTACAGGACATTTATTATGTCTGTGTAAAGGATTCATGATGTCATCATTATCACCACTGATTTAATTAGATGAAGGAGAGGGAGCACGTCATGCAGATGAAGGCAGTTTAAAGGGAAATTCCACTCTTTATAAGTAGATAATCTTTGTTTTTCTTTGTCTCACAGCCTCCAGCCTGGCTTGTATTTGTTTGCTGTTGTTCTCATTTTGTTTACAATCCTGCCACACAAAAAATATTGTGATCGAGTGATGGGTCACAGACTGTGGGTCTCCCACTGACACTCAGCAGCTGAGCCACGGCTTCAGACGACACAGAATACATAAAGATTTCTGTCCTTAGTTTCTGACGCAGAGAAAAACGGTTCAGTTCTTCTAAACTTCTCTGAACTGTCTCTTTAACCATATCACACACTTTTACAATATTTTACATGATCTCCTTTTAAAAACAAGTGCAATATTTTTTCACTTCCATTCACTGAGCCCCCCTGAGGAGGCCCATCACCCACTGTAAAAACCTCTGGTCTAGGCTTTCAGACCTGAGATTTACTGCTAATGCTGCTAAATCCATGGAAATATGGAGCAGTTTCTTTAGCTGTGCAGAAAATATCTGAACATTATTCCCCAACGGAACAATAACATCAGCCTAAAACTACAGACTGTATCCTCAGCTGCTCTGCTTCAATGAACTGGAGAAGAGTTTCCCTTTACACCAGCTCCACCGAGCCTCAGAAGGTACAACAGAATTTCCTGCATTGATGATGAAGCCTGAGCAAAACAGAGCAGGAAAAGCTGGAAGGGAAAGATGAGGAAAGCAGTTTGTGGTGATTCATGCAGTGATTCACAGAGACAGTTCAGTTCATACGGGCCATGCAAAGACTAGGGTGATGGTGGGGTTACGACTGAAATATCTGGGGTACCCCTATGAAGGACTGGGATCGTGGGGCGGCTTCAGTTTGAGTAAACTGAAGAAGGAGGCCACTTGCTGAGGTAACTCTGCCAATACACTTTGGGCCAGAGCCTGGCTCGGCGCCTGAAAAGAGATAAATACACAAGGCACATAAATGAGCTGAGATCTACGAGGAGGGGCTGGGAATCCCTGGGTTTGGACATGAGTTCTGGCTGTGGGTGAAGGGACTGCTCTACTGAGTCTGATTTTTGTAACTTGGAGCCAGTTAAATTGAAAATGTTGCCGTGAAATGCTCAGAAAAAAAGAGGGCATGCAGTTTTTATAGCAATGAGTTTGTTTACTGAGGAAAATCAGCTGAAATCAAAACCAGCACCACTCATTCTGTTTCAGCGTGTCGTGAAGAAAAGGAGTCACGGTGTTACTCACATTCTGGAACTGCCTGAACGGCACGAACTGCACGATGTCTCGCATGGCGGGCTCGCCGGTCTGAGAACGCAGACGTCCATCGTCTCCATCCAGGAACTCCATGGCACTGAAGTCCGCCCCCCCGACTCCGACAATGATGATCGACATGGGGAGGCGAGAGGCGTTGACGATGGCGTTGCGGGTCTCATCCATGTCTGTGATGACTCCGTCAGTGATGATGAGCAGAACAAAGTATTGCTTCAGGAGGACGGCAGGAACACAGGTAGGAGAACAGTAATTAAACACACGAGTGATCCTGGCTACTGTACAAGATTTCACTTCATTCAAAAACTTTTTTCAGTTTTTTAACTCTGAACGTGATTACTGCATTCAGTGCAGATAAATCCAGCTTTTAGTCCAGCAAACAACTCAAGTTAGTCCGTCTCCTGGGGATCAAATCTAATAACTGTGACTCCTGGTCTCTGAAAATACATTGAAAAATGTACCACTGGGATATAATCAAAGGACTCCAGATGCTCTGGATCAAGCTATTATCAAATGATCCTGCTCCACAGAGAAAACATTACATTATATTTACACACAGAGAATTAGGAAATGAGCTTTAACAGGCTTTTAACAGTATGTGTTTTCCATCTGTGTGCAGGAAAAAGGGCCTGAGGTTCTAAACAGGACTGATGCTTCAAAATACGTGCAAACATAAGGGAGTCCAGAATTAGCACAGACCTTTACCACCACTGTGAAACTCAGGCTCCATGGATGGAGCTGACTCTCCTCAAATGTTCGCTGATCTCTCTTTCAACCAGGGGACTAATACTCAGCTGGAGGGAGTGCAAACCGTCTCTCTTTCTTATTATCTGATGGTCAGAGAACAAATACTCACTGATGCAGTGGTCTGCTGGAGGGCCTGATGAGCAAAGCGAGCCACGTGGTTGATGATAGGGGAGAAGTTGGTGGGACCGTAGAGTTTGACCTGGGGCAGACACACCCTGTAGGCCTCCACCACCCCTTCCACACCTACACACACACATACACACACACAGTAAGGGTCAGACTTGTATCAACAAACTGTTTTTAGGCTGCTTCTGTACAGTAGATGAAATCATTGGATTAAACTTGTCCTGACTTGTGAAAATGTGTCTAAGCTAAGCTGCGGTGCCATGACCTGCGAACACACCTGCACAAAAGGGGTTTGACGGGTTGAAATTGAGAGGAAACTCGTGGGAGACCTGAAACACAAGATCATCAGATGTCATTTCCTGCATAAAACAACCACATGACTCTGCAGTCGTCATGCTATATGCACGTTATTTGTAGTCCCATATTTAAATGCTATACCTGCCATGTGGGAGGAATCTGAGCTCCAAAGCCAAAGGCGGGAAACATCTTGTCGCTACACAGAAACGACAAAGAAAAAACATTGGTACATAAGTGACAGAATATTTAGTTACTGCCATTTTTATAATTTGTCTCGCAAAGTTTGGAAAAGATAAAACACTAAAACAAAACTTGCTCGACAACAACTCAGTATGTGGAGTTTTGAACGTGCTAGACTGAGCTGTACATGACAAACCTACCTGTCGTAGTCCTGGATGACATTGCCCACAGGCCAGATGGCGGAGAGGTACTCGTTAACACCCTGAGGACTGATGTAATGCAGAGACTGAGGAGACCTGGGATCCCCGTTGGAGCCGGTGAAGTCGATAGCCACCTGCCAGCAGATGAGAAAGAAATGCATGGAAATAAAAAATGGAGATGTCATTACCTTGATAGGTTATAGAGGAACACAAGACAGAGAGGCCGTAACTCACAGTGAAGTTGATCTGACAACCTCCCATAATGTAATCCAGGAACGTGTACTCCTTCACCACCTACGAAGGAGAAAACACCTGTTTTACAGAAGAGGCCTGAAGAACATGTGACCTCAAATTCACACTTCCAGACACTGGGGCTAAAAACGAAGACCACATGAACCAATGAGAACGCAGAGCTATACCTGGCACAGCTTCACGCTCACGACACCAGAGTTCTTGTAGCCTTTCTTCTTCTGCTTCTTCTTACTGTTGATGCATTCAAACTCTGCCTGAGGAGAAAACAAATCACGGGCGTCTGTGTCAGTGCCTGATTACTGAGAACAAAAGCTGAAGCTCATTCAAAATGACTGAATCAGGTAGAAGTTCACTTTAACACACGCACTGTCACTGGATTTGTTTTTAACTAACTGAAATGGTACTTAAAGAGCTGCTTCATCCACCTAAGTCCACTCAAAAAACAATTTAATTAAAACAACACAAATAAAAGGAACAGTTCAGGTATTTAAAATTATGGTAGCTACATCCAAACAGTGTAAATACACCCACACACACTCATACCGGAGAAGTCCGTGATGCTTCTTGGAGGCGTGTCATTGTGGTCTCAAAGATTCCAATAAGATCATGTGAACCATCGTTGTCGTAGTCATAACACTCAACCTGGAAACAGGTAAAAACACTTGGTGATGTGACCGACCTGGAAAGAAAGACTGTTAAAGTGTTAAATCACTGACAGAGAAAAACGGTTCTGTTCAGGATCAGTTCACGCAAACTGCACAAAATAAGCCAGACCACTACACTTTTCATCCAAACTATATTTTCTACCTAAGAAACAGTCTCGACAAAACCTGCTCACAGTGAGGTCCGAGTTATCAGAGTTATCAACAGGGATACAGAAATAAAACTGATGCTGGTGCCAGATATCTCGAAACCTGGACAAATGAAGTCCAAACTTTCAGCACAGCCAAATACCTCAACAGGTAAGAGACAAAGGTTTGTCATTTGAGTGAACTGACCCTTTAAATGTGTTAAAAACCGGAGATGTAGAAAACAGAGCAAACAAACACCATGCAGAAGAGAGACTCTGTCACGCTGCTGAACTGGACAGACGCTGGCAGTAACATGACATAATGAAGAGAATTCAGACAAACGTGTTCTATGAGAGGAAAGCTGGAGGGTTGGACACCCTGCTGAGGACGTGTCTTTTATTATCCCCGTCTACTCCATTCACACACTTCACCCTTTAAGTGATGGTAAGATGTGAAAAGACAAACACTGTGATGCTCAGAGTGACTCACTTGTCCTGGAAACAGCTTCCTTCCTGACATGTTTGCTTCAGAGGTTAAAAAAATATATGTGATCAAACTCTAAATACACTGTAGTAAGTTCATGTTTCCACATGTCTGAGAGGGAGGGAGGTCCAACACAGGTTTAATCTGATTTAAAGTGTTCTCTTCATTCATAAAGGAATCAGACCGACTGTAGGCGCAAGTTCCAGCTGTGCAAGCAGTCGATGTTAAAAAGGTATTGAGTGTACTTTTATGGGTTTGTCCATGTCTCCTCCACAGAGAGACTGCAGGGGGATTCGAAAGGGTCTCCATGTTGGATTCAGGTTGTTCTTCACCACCTGAGGACAAGGAACAAATTAATATGGAGCATATGCAGATTCTTAAGTCCAACAGACTGTGGCCACTTCAGTTCTTATACTCAGTTCAGCACTAAACTGACAGTCACCGGTGAGGCACTGATTCAGTCACTGACGACAGTGATTCGCTATCATCCGTTCACGCTGAAGAGCGGTTGGTAGAGATACATTCACACGTGTTCATCGCCTCCAGTGCCTCATTCAACAAGCCAAAGAGCAAATACCATCAGTGATTCGTCTGCTTCCTCATTCACAACAACAACATCAGATCGGACATTAGCTCATAAAACTAACCACTACCATTACTAACTGCTACTAAACAACTTTATGACATTTCCAATTGGACAAATTCGAGTTTAGACACACTATGCTGTGGTGTAACAGTCATCAGCGGTTCCTCTTTCCACACAGGCAGTGAGTGAAAACCAAAAAGTGGAAGTGTTACTTAATCATCATTTCACTCTTTATATCCCAGCTGTTTTACTGCCCTCTTCAAGGAAAAGGGGAATGTTCAGTTACATGACAGGAATGAAACGAAAGGCTCATACTGACCTCTGTCCTGTGAGCCAGCTGCCATCCAGTTTCTGTCTGCTTGTAGAACTCAAGGTAAGGGTCGGACTTCCCAAATAAATCCTGGAAAAGAAGAAAGGGATGAAAGCAAAATCTCTCTGAGTGTCTAAAAAATGAATGACAGCATTTAAGAGTTTAAAAAGAATCATCCATACCTTGTTATCTAGTTTCCTTGCTTGCACTTCAAAATTCACCACCCTGTTATCTTTTATTTCTTCTGCACTGATCTAGAGCAGAAAATAGGATAAATTAAAAAAATAAATAAAAAAAAAAGTAAAATTAAATTTAGCCGAACTACATCACTTCAGTTCTCTCACTGTGATGGTCCCCTTTCCTGCAGGCGATTTGTTCTTCAAGACGAGCGGTCGGGTCAGTTTTTTACTGGACACGACCTGAAAACAAGTGAAAGAAAAGCAGTTAAATAAAGAAGCAGCAGCAGAATGAATTAGCTCAGCCTGCAGATGAGTACAACAGAGCAGCCTCCGGGCCACGAGGCACATCACAAACAAAACACACAACACGATCACTCAGAATGAACATCTGAGGTCAAATTACACTGAAAGTGTCTACCCAGCAACTGTTTATCAGGAATACTAGCATTCCACCTCTGACATGGTGAAACAGTGGCATCTGATTACACCACACTGTGTCTCCTACCGCTGCTGCACCGATCACACTGACTGGACTGAGGTGTCCCTTCGGTGTTCAGTTAAATTAAGCCAAACAGTCAGGAGCGGAGGTATCTGCTGTCGGCTTTAGAAGCCAACGCTCGGCCCTGTATGAACATGAGTTGTGAACACTGAGTCCTTCAAGAGAGGTGAAACTGTACCTGGCCCAAGGTGCACTCCAGTTCCCCCAGGAAGTCATCGTCACTCAGGTCAATGGTCTTGTTGTCAATGTCATAAATCCCAAACTTCAGTTTCTGCACTATTTCAAAGTAGTAGTCGATAACAAACTTTTTGGCAAACTTTGGGTTGAGGCAGTTCTGGACTTTCTCCGTGCGTCCTACCTATTGGGAAAGATTGGATTGAGAGAAATAACACCCCTGTTAAATTTAAGGTGTGCAAAGTAGTGAGTGTTGGCCCACCTGCACTGAGGAAACAGGAAATGGACATGATGTGACTGCTGCTTTACACAACAGCTTTTCCATCTGCGGTTAACACCTGGGAAACTTTAAGATGTCAAATATCCTGCTCTTTACTGACTGCCTGCAGTGTGTGTGACATTCAGACAAACTCAGATTTCAGCAGCTTTACTGTGAAATTCTTTCTGATATTAACTGATCCACCGTACTGACCTCGTACCACTGAGAGTCAGAGCTGCTCATCAGCAGGACGCACAGAGGGTCGGACTTGGAGCCGATGTCTTTGTCCAGGAGATTCTCACAGGACACCGTCAGCTCCACCTTGGTTACACACTGGGCAGCCATGTCTGACAGGCAACCAGCTGGACAAACAACACGCACAGACACAGGGACATGGCTGTTTGGCTGCTGTGGACTAGTAGAGGTCAGAGGTAACCTGACATGACTCAGCCCATCATCTCCACTGACATTAACATGACAGTGAACTGACTCACGGTCAGAGCCGCAGCTGGGCGTTAACGTTCCGACACAAACAAGCCCGTAACCGAAGCAGCGGTTAGCCTGAAAATTTAGCTTCATGCAGCAGCACGGAACAGACGAGGCTGAGAAACAGCCTCCTCTCAGCTCACAGAGAAACAGCCCGGAGGAACAGTGAGCGAGTCTCATGGAAAATGCGACTCAGTCCGCGTTAATGAACTCCAGTGGGTGTGGGGCATGAAAGCGAAGCGGCTAACGTTAACGTTAGCATGCTAACAGGGCTAGTAACCTGGCAACTGGCTGGTTTCCGGTAACATAATTAGGTGCAAAATGGCATTCAGACTCACCTGTGAAGGTGTGCGACACGATGCAGGAAGAAAATACTTTGTTAGAGGAGGATAATGATGTTCACTAGATGGTGTCGAGCTGTGGATCCAGCCGATCTTCCGTCTGAGCTCTGCCCTCAGTACGACCAAAGTCCGCCCACCGTTACGTCTGTCACAGATCGGGACCGGATATGGTCTGTCTAACGTCAAAGGCTCGTGCTCGGAGTCCTCACCTCTCGTGTTAAAGCATTAACGTTAAAGCTTAATATTAATATTCTTATTAAAAAGAATATTAAGGTATCAAGTATTAAAATAGTTCATACTTAATATACTAATAGACTTATGATACCTTAATTCGGGCTGATCAGTGAGCTGTCACAGGTTGCCATGGTGATGAGGACTCCAACAAAGGCCGGTCCCACTGTCTCACTCCATTGTGTCCCTGAGCGCTGACTGACAGGAGCTGAACTCCTCCGTCTGTTGGATGGCCGCTATGGTAAACCACAGTCTGACATCTGCATTAAAACTTGTCGAGTTTAACATTGAAAGTATAGGACAAAGATGGCGACTGGAGCATTTTTCATTAAAGTGTCTGTGCCACGCGCCACGGAGACGACGTCAGGTGTTGGAACGAGCCACAGACCGACGTCTGACGTCAGTGCGGTCAACCTGGGCTCATTCTTTGCAGGTGGACGACCGAGTGATTTTAAATGTCCAGCTGTTACACACCAGAGACAGGAAGTCCATGAAAGATGCTTTCATCGTGTTTTATTCATGTCACTTCTAACAGCACTAGATGTTTCCTGTTCAGAAAATGTTCACGGTTCATGATCATCAGGTCCACGAAGGACCTGATCCTGAGTCTGTATCGCAGCCTCGTCACAGGCTCTGTAGACTTCGTCATCATTCCGTTCTCTTCAGATGGCCCCACCCTTCATCCATGGGGAGCAGGATCATAGGGAGAACACCAGACCTGGCTCCAGTTCTTCCTGAGAAGACAGAGCCAGGAGGACCGAAGGCCAACTGCAGAAGCTGTGTCCGACACATGGAGTTTAATGGCAGGACCGTGAGCAGAGTCATCTCCCCTGTGAACCGCTCTGAGAGCATCACCATCAGAGAAACACCCCAGAGTCTGATGGGATGGTCCAGTACTTGGACAAACGTGGACATCCAGTGGTTCCTGGAGAACCTGCAGACTCTTAAGTGCTTTAACATTTGACCTGCTGCAGTTTTTGGTCTCTTCAACATTTACCTGGTTCAACAGGCAGTTTTGCCTCGTAAATGTGACCGACCATGTCTGTGTCCTGTGTCTGGCAGGTTAACAGAATTAGCTGTATCATATCAAACGTGGTTGACTGAAGAACAAATGGTGTACATTTGTAAATAGTTTGTTCACAATGGTTGTGGTGCACAGGTCAGTGCTTGCAGTGCTTCTTGAACCTTTATTTCTTGGAGCTGGTCTGTGAGTCTGACGTGGACATGGTCTGAGGTCTAAATCCAAAGTGAACTCAAGGAGCGAACACAGGCAGGAGCCACAGACCGGGAGCAACAACACGTAAATACAGGGGAGGTAACTGACAACAGGTGATACACATTAGGGTCAGGACAAAGACAGGAAGTAGAACAGATGCATGAGGAACAGGACTTAAAAATAAAAAAGGAAATACTGAACAAAACCAAAGGAACCCAAACAAGATTCCACAAAAAGTCCAAAAAAGAGAACACGAACAGTCACCAAGGGGCTGATCACAGCAGGAGCAGCAGTGGACACAGTCATGAGCACCCATCGGTTTGTGAAAGATGGAAACCTGGAAGCAAACAGCTGATCTGAAACGTCACCAGCAATTAACAGATTGGTGAGTCGTCCTTTACAGAGAGTCAGACAGATGTAATCTATAATATATTGTGTTTGTGGTTTAGGAAATAATACAAACACCTGAGGGTTTGTTTCCCCCCTCATCAGCTGTTAGTATTTACCAGATGAAAGGAGAGGAGACAACATCCACTGTGAATGTTCACACTTATTTTATGTTATCAGAATTTCTATACTGTTTCATCTTCTGTTTTCCTGATCTGAAGTTATGAACTATTATTCCTGATCTGCCATTTGTGTTTTAGAGAAAGAGAAGAGGAGCAGCACGGTCTGTGAACCATCTTCTATAGAAAATATATTATCAGTGTTCTTAAACAGTGAAATCATTCTCTGCATCATGTATAAAAAGATAAGTACAGTTATTCTATGTTACCGTCAGAATTTGTCATCAATACTTTTTTTTATTTCACTGCTGAAGTTATCGATTGTTGCTCTGGACAAATAAGAAATCTGTCATTTGTCTTTTGAAGAGAGAAAAAACCTGAGAGTGCAAAAAGAAAAAGAGCAGAGGAGACAAAGGTTGAGGAAAGGAGACGAGTCCACCATGAAGCCTCTCATCTAAAAACAGGGTTTTTTTTATTTCATATATCAGAATGAATGTAAAGAAAAACACCTGATCGTCAAGTCACTGTCTGTCTGTCTGTCTTCATCTGTTTCCAGATGTGTCCTCATCCTGCCTGTCATCACACAGAACCAGCTGTGTTTGTCGTGTTTTACCTGGTGGCAGGTTGCAGCAGCCTCCAGGAGTTTTGTAAAACTCTGGGTAAATTTCAGTTCTTCAACTCATTCAACCATAATACGTTTAATCTTTTTATCAATATCAACAAATCCCATAAAGACTCAATCCACCCTGAATGTAAACTTCTAATACGTACTGTCTGTGTAAACATATGATGAGCATCCTTCATATTTTGGTCTTAAGTAAACCAGTTTTCACTGATGTCAGCAGTGTTAGTGTTCACAGAGGCATCAACATGAGAAGGTTCTTTTCCAACTAAATGTTTAATGATGGAGAAAAGGAAATGTCAACACACTGTTATAATGTTAGGAGTCAGGATACATGAATAACGTGATTTACATACATATGTTATTATGATCTGCCACAACAACTGGAGAAGTCAGACACTGAGTGTGTCCTGCAGAGGACACACATACAAACACACACCAACACGTCCCCCATCGTCATCCTGAGTCCTAGTCGTCATCTGAGTGTTGTGTTGTTCACCTTTGTTTATCTGCTTGTTTAGTACTGTTATAGGTTATAGATTAGGGCTATACATTTAGAATGTACAGAATCGGTTGTGAATCTGAGGTGAAAATATAACGTGACATTAAGGAGGTGCCACTAAGATAAAAAACATCAGTCTGTCCAATAATTTTCAGTAAAAACTGTAAAAGTAGAAAATGATTATTATGTAGTTCAAATCTTTTTGCATAAAAATACTGATAAAAACAAAAAGTCCAGATAACATACACATATTTAACATACAAGTATATTAACACAAACCTTATTAAATATGTCGGGTCAGTAAAATCTGACGTTTTACTGAGAGGGATCATCCAATGTTATTCAATGTAAACATGCATGTTACCAGATGAAGTTCTCCACTGATATAATGTTTCACTGCTGGGATTAACATTCATACGGAAGCAAGAAGAAAACAGCAGCGAGGACACGATGCAACAAAATCTGTAAAAAATCTGGACGTCACATGCTCGTATTATCACGGAGGAGTTTTGGTTATAAGTAATGCACTTTTAGATTTCGGATTGGAGCGGACTTGCCTCCAATAATCTGGATTATATCTGACTGGACATGTGGAGCAACGATGGTCCTCAGGATACATCACCTGAGGGCGCTGATGCTGAGAGGTCAGGGAGAGGGGTGTCACTGTGGGGGGGCCTCAGATTCATGGCACTGAAGAAGCTCGTCACCTGACCCGGGACTTCTGCCAAGACGCTCTGAGCAAGCATTTCGTGAGGACACTAGAGAGACGGAGCAGAGACAGGGGAACAAGGTGAGCGTGACGAATACTGTACATGCACAACATCTGGACAGAAACAGCTGGTGGGTGAGGGTGAGGGGTAACCATAGCAACCAAACGACAGAGGCCACAGGTGTGCCACAGGCGTCAGTACGCTGCTACGACCGCCACGTTCACAAAACTCTGAACAACCTTCCACTTCCGGCCCCTTCACAGTAAGAGCTTCCAGTACAAGCTGTCGTGTGATCGCATACAGCCTCTGTTCATTGCTAAATGTCTGATAAACATGTAACATGTCATTCTTACAGCGATGCTTTTTAACCTCCTAGCAGGGAGTTGCACACGGCTTCAACACGAGGAAACCGTTAGCCTAAATCTGTCCACAGCTACCAGCTCCTCAAAGATCACTGATTAAAACAAACAAATTAAAAGCACAAACTAAATGACAGTTTTATGGGACATTATGTTCCAGGCAACCAGGATCACACAGTTACTGATCCCTGCCAAGAAAAATCCAGTCCCTGTAAACAGCAAGCATTCTTGAGTTTTCAGCAGAGTATGTCCACACACTGCACACATCATGCATTTATTAGAATTTATGCAGCTGTGGATCAAATGCGGGGAGGAGGGGGGGGCAATGGGGTTGGTCGGGTTAACTCATACGTTTCTAGGAAGGACTGGGTTCGCTGGGGGGCTTCAGGCCAAATAAACTGAAGAAGGAGGCCACCTGGTCAGGCAACTCTGCCAGTACACTCTGGGCAAGGGCTGCAGTGCCTGCCTGAAATAAGATGTGAGGACATAATTTAAGGATGCTGATGAAGCTCAGGTGGCACATGCCTATAAGGACTGTTCTTCATAATTCAGCTTACATTCTGGAACTGCCTGAAGGGCACAAACTGCACGATGTCCCTCACGGCGGCCTCGCCTGCAGCAGAGCGTAAAATACCATCGTCTCCATCCAGGAACTCCATGGCACTGAAGTCTGCCCCACCCACTCCAACTATGATGATAGACATGGGCAGATGAGAGGCGCTGACGATGGCTTGACGTGTCTGGTCCATGTCTGTGATCACTCCATCAGTGATGATGAGCAGAACAAAGTATTGCTGGGAAACAGCACAAAAAACAGAAGTGGAAGTTATTTTCATCTCCAGTGACTGTTACTGGGTGGGAAAGAAGATGAACTGGTTGAGACCATGTTGCACAAGCAGCAGCTACAGTTCTACCACTTCGATTGATCTCAGACGTGCAGCGACTCACAGAGGCAGTTTGCTGCTGCAGGGCCTGCCTGCCGAAACAGGCGACATGGTTGATGATCGGGGAAAAGTTTGTGGGACCGTAGAGCTTCACCTGGGGCAGACACTGCTGGTAGGCGTGCACCACACCTTCTATACCTGAAACAGAAGCACCAGAAAAGAAAGCGTGCACACACACACACACACACACAGACAGGGGTGAACATGATCATCAATCAGTGGAACAAAGGTGACGAACGTTACGTCAGTCACGACTGATCTTTTCATCACAGCTTTTTCTAATAATGATCAATAATTCTTCATTCTATCTATAACAACATAAAACAGAAACATGGAGTAAATCCAATTATGCTTGGTAAATTACTGAACGCCTCATTAATTATCATTAATTATCAGTCTGACGACTGACTAATCAGTTCATTTGATCTTTTCTCTCCTTGTTTGCTTTGAGCATCACCTGAAAGAACAAACCAAACCCAGGAACAGCCTGAGTACGTCACAGCAGCTGTTCTGATCAGACTCCGGCTGTGACTCGTCTCTAACTGCTGGCAAAGGGCCTGAGGTAAATGTCCTGATCTGATCACAGTAGCTGTGGTCGACTTTTACCTGCACAAAACGGATTTGATGGATTGAAGTTGATGGGAAACTCGTGGCTGACGTGCCATGTAGGAGGGATCTGGGCTCCAAACCCAAAAGCAGGGAACATCTTGTCACTGCGCAAAACAAGTGAAGCAAAGCAGATGTTAGAGTCCCAGTAAATTTACTCAGAGGATGAGAGCAGAGCGTTTCTCAGACGTACGTAACACTGCAGCCAGAGGAGACTCTTACATTCCTGCTCCTCACAGCTTCATTCACAGCTTCATTCACAGGACAGGACGCTCAGGACAGCTGCGTGCTCCGGCTTCACATCGTGAACCCAATAAAACCTCACCTCATTTCATCATTTAACATTATCAAAGAGTGAATTCATTCTCCAATGAGGAGACATCTCTGAGACCTTCTCATGGACCTTCAGTGCCCCCATTACGGCCAAGAAGGTGCAGCGACTGTACTCCCTAAGGAAACCGAGGAGAGATCACCGGCGCCCCTGATCCTGGTGAAGTGTCATAACAGCTTGGTATGGTACCTGCTCAAAATCCTGATCTAATCTGACCAGAAGTCCCTGCAGCGAGTGGTGTTGAGCTACCTGCCATGAGAGACCTCCAGCACCAAGGACTCCTCCCACCCCTCCTCCCATCCAGGACGCCCTACAGGCAACTACACAACTCAGGCGTGAGAACAGCCTCCTGTGCTGCTGGACTCCAACGTAGAACTGTGAATCACTACCAGTCGTATATATCCCTACTTACTGCCTTGTGTATCTGTATATATCAACCCTGTATTCTATTATGCATATCCACTCTAATCCATAATAATTAGTCCCCGTGTATATTATTCTGTCACGTATTTATATATTATGTTGGTCATAGTACACTTTTTTATCTAACTTCTTGTTGTTAGGTGCCTGTCTGATTTTCTGGAGTACACTGTATTTACCTGTCGTAGTCCTGGATCACATTACCCACTGCCCAGGTAGCTGCCAGGTATTCATTATAGCCCTGAGGGTTGATGTAGTGAAGGGACAGAGGGGACTTGGGATCCCCGTTGGAACCCGTAAAGTCGATGGCGATCTGGCCCCAGGGGTGGGGGTGGGGGTGGCGGGGCATAAATACAGAGAAAATCAAATTAAATAAAGCTCCGACAACATCATCATCATCACAGATGTTTCTTTAACACATTAAATCCTTATCACAGTTTATATGAAGGGATACGAGGTAAATATTGCGATTCCTCCTCTTCCTTCTTTTTTTTTTTTAGAGATTCATATAAACTCTGTAGAGCACTCACAGTGAAGTTGATCTGGCAGCCGCCCATTATGTAATCCAGAAACGTGTACTCCTTCACTATCTGCAAATAAATATTGAGGAAATTTCTAAACTATTCACAACTAAAGAAAATAATTCTTTGTCCATCACCTTCTGTGAAAAAGATTTCACATGCAGCAAGATAAAAATACTGGATACCTGTTAGACATACAGGTGGTTTTAAAGAGAACACCTGAGCGTCTCTCTATCTTCTATCTGACTCCACACACTAAACTAAGAGAACAAAGAAAAAAGACTATAAAACACAGTACCTTGCACTGTTTAATGATGATAACACCTGAGTTTTTGTATCCTTTCTTCTTCTGTTTCTTCTTACTATTGATGCATTCAAACTCGGCCTAAGAGGACGACAGACACACCACGAGTGTCAGGACTGAATGTCCATTTTTTATGAATGTCTGTAAAAAGCTTGTTAAAGGAAGAAAAAGTAAGAAAGGAACTCGGCATGTTCAGTTCCTCGTGTTAACGCTTAACACTCGGAGCTCACCGCATACGTCTGGGTTGCCTCCTGTATGTGGCAGAGTGTGGTCTGAAAGGATCCAATAAAGTTGTGAGACCCGCTGTTGTTGTAGTCGTAACAGTCCACCTGGGAAACACAGACAGTCAGAGTCAGTTCGTTCGCTTTGACTTTAAATGAGCAGGAAAATCAATCTAGGCACATTCAACTGACAAATTATCCTCAGTGTGTGGATTTCAAAGACAATGAGACAAAAGCATGCTATGGAGGGTGAAGCTTCAAATGTAAGGCAACACCCTGCTACTGAGCAGACTATCAGAAACACACACACACTAACTGACTAAAGGGGTGAGCACAGGCCTCGACTCCCTCCTTCAGAACGGGACACACACCTGATCAGATGAGTACCTGATCAGGACCGGAGCACCTTCAGTGCTGAGAGAACAGGGGGAAGACAAACAGGTCTAGACACAGAATGAGGTACGGACCAGTACAGATGAAACTGTGATGCTACAGTCAGTCTAAGATGAACAGCTAAGAAAGCTCATGGATAACTGACAGTGGTCCATCTTAACGGAAAACCTTTACCTTTTGGGAAACTGAGCCATTGGTCAACTTACCTGTTGCCAGTGGTGAAAACTAACTTAAGTACATTTACTCGAGTACTGTAGTTAGCACAGTAGTTAGAGAGTAACCTGACAGCAGGCTGACAGGCACTGTTTACTAACCTGTGGCTGAAAGTCTGTTTCACCTCGGACGTGTACATTTTGCTGATAATACTTGTGTACTTTTACTTTACTGGGATTTCAAATGTGTAGAAGAGAATTACATTGTTGTACTGGTACTTTAAATAAAGTACAGGCTCCAGATCCAGATCCAGATCTAGACAATTACTAATAATGTAGCTCCTCACATACTTAAGCTCCTCACATACTTAAGTTCAGTGCGCTGCTGTCTCCTCACACTGTCAACATGGAGCACTGAAGTCAATGATCAACCACACAATGATTTTAGTCACTACACTCTCATCACCTGACAGGTGAGTTCACCAATGGGCCAGACTCCTCGTAAATGTGTGTATTCCTTTAAGATAGATACAGATGCGTCCAGGACTTTGACCCGTCCTCTCACAGACACTGCATCCTTCACATGAACAGCACTCAAGGACTTTACAGTGAACTCACTTGCACCGTTGACTTGAAAGCATCTCTTCCTGATAAGTGTGCTTTAATGGGGTTAAAGGACGGAAACAAAAAACAACAGACATAAACTAATGCTCACACACATTTCCTTATTTGTACCAAGATTATCGGGCCCTGAAATATGAACAGTAAAAAACGAGGGTTCTCATTTTCATTTCCACTACAGACGGGCTGAAAAACGATTAATGGCTTAATCAATTAAATAACTGTTAGTTTTATTAGTTATTGATTAATCTGCACTCTGTGCATGTGTGTGTACCTTTACGGATTTCTCCACGTCACCTCCACACAGTGTCTGCAGTGGGATACGGAAGCGTCTCCATGTTGGGTTCAGGTTGTTTTTCACCACCTGCACAACGCCACAGATTGTCAGAGAGACATTTGGACTGCGTCATGTGGCGCCATGATCTCCATGACAAAAGAATCTCATTAAAAGCATGTACTCCGCATCAGAGAGACAGCGTGGTAGAAACATCTGTACCTCAGTCCTGTGAGCCAGTTGCCATCCAGTTTCTGTCTGCTTGTAGAATTCCAGGAAAGGGTCAGACTTCCCGAAGAAATCCTGGAAATGCACCAAATAAATTACTTACTGCTCCTTTAAAGCTGGGTGACATCTAAGTACGAACAGAATTTATATTCTAAAGTGGATACTGGCAGCTTCACCACAGATCCATAGGCCAGAGGTAATCATTTAGTTCATCACACCACTGCGACATTAGACTGTATCATACACGATCAAGCTGTATGGAGCTTTAATTACACCTCCCACAGTATCTGTGTTTACATGCTGTAATTTATTTATGCTGCAGGAGCTACATCCAGGTACCTCGTTCAGTCTCTCTACAGTCTTTTATTCCCTGTGACACATGGCATGAGCTGAAGGTCTGCAGTGAAATGGCTTTTCAAGTTGTGCTCTACTGAAAAGCAGCAGATACCTGATGCTTGTTAATGTTGCCTTCACTATCAACAAACTTGTAGGAGAAAACCCAAGAGAGCCAAGCTGACCAATCACAGCTGGAGCCACCAAAGCTCGGACGTATTGTTGTAGTTAGCATAATGAAAAAAACGTAAAAAAATGTTTTCATCTCTAACAGCAAAGACCTGTCTGAAGTTTTAACTCCAGTAAGATCATCTAATAATAATAATAATATAATAATAACAGAGTGATCAATACCTTTTTATCCAGTTTTCTAGCTGCAACTTCAAATTCCACCACCCTGTTGTCTGTTCTCTCCTCAGCACAAATCTACAAACCAAGAAACAGCACTGCGTTACAAATTAGAAATAAGAGCAAATAGACCAGGAACACGTGAATACCCTCGATGATCCAGCATGAATGAAAGCAGCTCACGGTAATGGTTCCTTTTCCTGCAGGCCTCTTGTCCTTCATGACGAGCGGCCTTGTTAGTTTCCTTGAAGACACAATCTGAACAGAAAAACCCTTTTCTGAATCACAGTTTTCAGCACCAACACAGGAAAGCATGATGAGTAACTATGATGACCGACCTGTAAACAGAGGTCTCACCTGTCCCAGGGTACACTCCAGCTCTCCCAGAAAGTCAGCCTCATGCGGACTGCAGTTTTCACTGTCAATGTCGTACACTTCAAACTTCAGCTTCTGCACCATCTCAAAGTAGTAGTCGACGACAAAGCTCTTGGAGAAGCTGGGATTAAGGCAGTTCTGTATCTTCTCTGTCCGGCCAATCTAACACACACGTCAGAGTCACGTCTCGGTCAGACTCTCTTATGACTCACAGCAGGTACGGACATTTCCAAAGTGACAGCAACCTCAACTGAGGGACTTCACTTCCGAAATGTCTCTGGACTGTGGAAATATTGAACATATAATGGAAATACTTAGGTACAGGGACAGTTCTGGCCTTTTAGATCAGCAGTGATACCTGGTGTTTTGACTTACGTTAGGGTGAAGGGATGAAATGTGAATCTCGGTGTGCTGGGGCCTGTTTTATGTGCATGATAAACCTGTTGCTGCACCTCTGCTGATCTGGATATGTCTGTGTGTGAGTCCACTTACCTCACTCCAGTGGGGCCCCGAGCTGTTCATGAGAAGCACACAGAGCGGGTCGGACTTCGAGAAGGCGTCCTTGTCCAGCAGATTGTTGCAGGAGATGCTGAGGGCCACCTTAGTCACACAGTCCGCGACCTTCGGACCCGGGTTCCCACCTGATGCCATCACAGCCTGGAGGACACACACGCTCACACACAAGACCTGACGAACACAGACATGAACTGACAAACAAAAACGGAAGGGAACACTGAATCTGCCGCACTGCGCTCACAAATCTATGGACTTCAATGTTTAGCAGGAAGAATACATCTCATGTAGGAAATCTTAAGGACAACACCCGATCCACCCACAGCTCTATGTTTAAATAAAGAGCTGATGATGGAAGTCGGTGGACGGGACCGTCACCGCCCCGAGCCAGACCGAAGTAACTGTGGAGCCTGTCCGTGTGAGACAACCAACAGCGTTAGACAACGGAAAACAAATCCTCGTCCAGACTGCAGCTAGATAATGTTAGCGCACAGCTAACGTTACTGAGGCCGTTCACAGCGGGACTTTAGCTTGAAGGAGTGCGCTCTTATGTTTATTTAAGCTAACAGTCACATGATACCTGCTCGGTCACGTCAGTTAGCAACAGCTAATAAAACCGCATTTATTCTGAAAGCTGCCTGGTTATCCGCTTAACCTACCTGGTTACCCCGCTAGCTGCCCGCTGGGTGTGGAGGTTACCACTGACGACTAACTCGACGAGAACTCGCTGGTGTGGTGGGCGGTGCCCGGGGCGTTTGTTTGCATAGACAGGGTCACCCGCCAGGCGGCAGCATACACAGACCGAGGTTCATCAAACTAATTTAGCAGGGCAGGTAAAATTCATATAACACAGAGTGTGTGTGTGTGTGTGTGTGTGTGTGTGTGTGTGTGTGTGTGTGTGTGTGTGTGTGTGTGTGTGTGAGAGAGGGTTCCCCCACATCCATTAATATGAGCTCTAAAACGAGAACCGTGGCTCTGTGCACACCTGGACACATCTGGACTCACATCTGACCTCAGAGATCTCTCGTCATAGCTGTAACACACATTCATTCAAATTTAGCAGAGGAAAATAATAATAATAATAATAATAATACAGAGAGAGGACTGAAAAACATGTAGACAATAAAGAAATGTACATGGAACAGCAGCATTTAATCCACAGAGCCATACCAACATGTCAGGAGGTGCATTCTTAGTGCACAGGGTACAATGTGATCACTGTGATCACTGTGACTGATGAGGATTTCATGCACTACAAGGCACTGTCTTCTCTTTTGAACAGTATTAAATCCAGTCATGGGTTTGGGGTTTGTTGTCATATATTCAGCACAGGTCGTAAAGAACAGTGTCTGGCACTGGTTTGCACCGATAGCTACAGTAAGCTCAGAAAGACAGAGGCAGGAGATGAAGGCAAGTGGTATATATGAGGTATTCAGGTTAATTATCCCTCCTCTCAGAGACACTGAATAAATGAGGGGGTTTCAGCTTGTAGGAGTTGAAGAAGGTGGACACTTGATCAGGCAGCTCAGCCAGGACGCTCTGGGCGAGGGCCACGTTGTTTCCCTGCAATGACAATGTCACAAGAAAAAGCTCTTAGAGTCCATGTTCACAGCGTTTGGGCCTGATTGTGTGGTCTGACAGAGCTCACTGGGACACACTCGTCTACCACACGTCAGCTCGGTAACACATCCTCTGTATGTGTCTGTGCTACTGACCAGTGAAATCACAGGGAGGCTGGAGGGACGGCAGGTGCTGCTGCTCACCTGGAAATTTCTGAAGGGCACAAACTGGACGATGTCTCTGGAGGCGACATCGCCGGAGGGCGAACGCAGCGATCTGTCGTCACTGTCCAGGAACTCCATGGCGCTGAAGTCTGCCCCGCCCACACCCACTATGATGATAGACATGGGCAGATGAGAGGCCTCCACGATGGCGGCACGTGTCTGGTCCATGTCTGTGATCACGCCGTCTGTGATGATGAGCAGCACAAAGTATTGCTGCAGATGGACAGAGAGAACAGATCAGACAAACAGAGCACGAAGACACAGTCGGTTCCTCATGTTTCAACGTGGTCTGAGAATATTATCCTATTCTGAGTTTAAGTTTGATCGTGTACTGTTGTTTTAATCCCACTTTGTTTGGCTTAGACACTGTTACACGCTCCATGAACAACAACATCACTGAATTTTATCATGGGAGATTTAAGTAAGCATCAATACGACTGTTTACCTTATAATGAATTAGATATATCACAGTAAATGACATATTTGATCTGTTCTTACAAAATCTGCAAACTTAACAGCAATAAAAGGACAAAAAGAACTCATTCATCATGTGGAGGAAATCAACAGGTATTCCTAAACTCTGATCTCAGAAAGTCCTCAGATGTCACACGGACCGCTGAGCTCAGCACCCGCTCTGCAGCCACTTACTGAGGCTGTGTTCTGCTGCAGAGCTTGTCTGGCGAAGCAGGTGACATGGTTGATGATCGGAGAAAAGTTGGTGGGACCCCAGAGCTTCACCTGGGGAAGACACTGCTGGTACGCATGCACCACACCTTCTATGCCTGCAACACACACACACACACACACACACACACACACACACACACACACACACACACACACACTGAGACGAGTGTCAGGCAGCAAAATGCAGCATTACAGAACAACTTTTAACAGGCGAACCTACCTACCTGCACAGAATGGATTTGATGGATTGAAATTGATGGGAAACTCATGGGAAACCTGTAAGTATGATTCATAAACAGATAAATGTCTGTGATATGAACACGTACTCTGCCAGCCAGGTACACGACACGTCATCATCACGCCTGAGGCTGAGAACACGTCACAACATTTTAAACCATCACAATTAAACCAAACGTCTTTGATTTGAAAAGCTGGTTAAAGTGTCTGAAGTGTAGCTCCATGAAGTCGTTCAGTGTCTTTCATACCTGCCAGGTGGGAGGGACCTGGGCTCCAAAACCAAAAACAGGAAACATCTTGTTACTGTACAGAAGGAGAGAAAAATCAGAGTTTAGGTGAACACACATTAAAGATTAAAGAAGATTTACATCTAAATCCTGTGGAGTGAAGAAACTGCATCTGTGTCGCTTGATACAAGGATTAAGAAAGAAAATTAAAAATGGTTTTATAAAATAAACCAGTAAAATAATGATGATGACGTGATCTCCCCGTTCAAACCAGTGTCTCCATTACTCTGAAAACCACCAAACACAAATTCATCACACAGAGACTTACAGTGGTTAACAGGTTCACCTGTCATAGTCCTGGATGATATTACCCACTGCCCAGATGGCTGACAGGTATTCATTATAGCCCTCAGGGTTGATGTAGTGGAGGGACAGGGGAGAGCTAGGATCCCCGTTAGAGCCTGTGAAGTCTATGGCGATCTGGGCCAAATCCGAGAGAAGAAAAGGGTCGAGATGCAGGAGCTTCGTAACATAACACAGTGTAGGTGCAAAGAAACTGAAATTAAAAAAATCTAATGAAATAAAATAATTTATTTTACTTATAAAACGGCACAGACAGTTCAGTGCACTGATTTATAAAACGTGAACATACAGTCAATAAGAGAGTCGAAGAAATAAAGTCTTGATGTTTCCAGACTCACGGTGAAGTTGATCTGACAGCCCCCCATGATATAATCCAGGAAGGTGTACTCCCTCTGCACCTGGGAGGGTGGACATTATGTTGACTGTGACGACACATGTATGTAAAAACAGCTCACAGACAGAAAACAGAGGTGAAAGGTCGTTACCTGGCAGCGCTTGATGCAGGCGACTCCAGAGTTTTTATACTTTTTCTTCTTTAACTTCTTTGGATTAATAAACTCAAATTCCGCCTGCAGGTGAGGAGCAGGAGTCATTTCAACGCCAGTGTTAGTATAAATAAATAAGTGCTGTTTTATTGGTTGGAATCAAATTCACAGACACAAAAGTCTCACCGGTAAAATGTGAGTTCCCATCTGCATCTCTGCGAGTGTGGCTTTAAAGCTCCCGATAAGGTCATGGGAGCCGCTGACGTGGTGGTCGTAGCAGTCGACCTGAGGACAAACAGAGAGACTTCCTGTGACAGGCGACACGACTTCCCCGCAGCCGTGTACAAACACTGCTGCTGCAACATGTTTCCATTCTAATGAAAAAGCAGCATAACAAAGGAAAAGCTGAGAAACGTTAGTTTTGTCTGAAGTGACACGTGTTTTTAAGACTACTGAAAAAAATCCCCCTGAACGCCAGCGATCACATGGATGTGATTTAATTTAAAGGTCATGGCTCACCTGCACAAATAACCAGTAACATTTCACAGTAAGTGAACTGAGTCAAAAGAGCGTAGGAAAAAATGCAGACCTTCACGTGGTGACGACATGCACACGCACACATCGCCCATCCGGTCGGGCCGCAAGCGCTCCTTTAAGTTTGGGAGCGTTTTAAGATGGAGGGAAAACGCAGGTAAAAGATGAGTGATTAGTGTGTTAGAGTCACATGGTCATCAAGTCAACTGTAAAAACAATAAAAGGAAGAGAGAAATCTACTGTTCACCAGCTCAGAGCATCACTGGGGGGGGGGGGGCTACAGTGGTAAAAAACCATTTACCTTAATGGGCTTCTCCACGGCTCCTCCACAGAGAGCTCGCAGTGAGATGCGGAAGGGTTTCCATGTCGGGTTGAGGTTGTTGTTTATAACCTGCGTGAACAGGCTGAGATGAAGCAGCGGTCTGAAATGACTGAGAGGAAGCAGGTGCAGCTGCTGCTGCAGGTAAAGGTCTGTACCTCCGTCCTGTGAGCCAGCTGCCATCCAGTTTCTGTCTGCTTGTAGAATTCCAGGAACGGGTCGGACCACCACAAATACTGAACAACCAAATCCGATCAACAGTTTACAGTCGTTAAAGGGCAGTTCAAATAAAAAAGAACCACAACGTCTAAACTCAAACGACCTTCGGTACCTTTTTGTCCAGCCTGCGAGCTGACACCTCAAACTCTGCCACTCTGGTGTCTGTTACTTCCTCCGCACAGATCTATAACAAACACACACAAAAAAATCAGATTGGGCAGTTCTGTACTTTCTAACTCTTCTTCTTACATTAAACTAACCAGGGTCAAGTGACCATAACCAGCAGCGGTTATAGAGAAGGTCTAAGTCTTCCTCTGGGGTCGGTCTGTTCGTCGGTGAACAGTGAGAATGTCTTATTTATAATAACATAACTTTATTAGTACGTCACGTAGAGACGAGCTGAGAAAAGCAGCTCGATGTGAGGCTGATGTGAGGCTGTGACTCAGTCCCTCATTCACGTGTGTCTGCTGTCCAACCTGTCCACACACTGAGTGTCAGCTCATCACCTCTGCATGTCCACTCACTGTGATGGTCCCGTGACCTGCAGGCCTTTTGTCTTTCAGCAGCAAGGGTTGAGTGATCTGCCTGTTGGAAACAATCTGGACACGAAACGTCGTCAGCGTCATGGCACGATGAAAACACAGAGGAACGGCCGAGCTTTTCTTTTAAAGCTGTTCCAGGGGAAACTCACCTGGCCCAGGGTGCATTCAAGCTCCCCCAGAAAGTCGTCGTCGCTCAGGTCATAGGTGTCATTGTCGATATCAAACACGCAGAACTTCAGCCTCTGCACCATCTCGAAATAGTAGTCGATGACAAACTTCTTGGCAAACTTTGGATTCAGGCAGTTCAGGATCATCTCAGTGCGCCCAAACTGACCCACAGAGAAAACACATGCATCCAGCGTCAGGTCACCAATCACAAACCAGATACAGGGTAGACCAGATAACCGGTCCAAACCCTCAGCCAAGACCCCATACAGACCTCATACCACTGGGAGCCTGAAGTGTTGATGTACAGGGCGCACAGGGGGTCCGACTTCGAGAAGATGTCCATGTCCATGAGGTTCTCACAGGAGATGGTCAGCTCCACCTTCGTGGCCAAATCGGTGGCTCCCGGCCCCGGGGCCCCACCTGAGGCCATGGCAGCCTGTCGCACTAAGACGATCACAAATGTGAAGTTAGTTGGTTAACTAACCACAAAAACCGTCTCCGTGGCAACACGTTACCTCTTCACACCAGCTCACAGCTCGCGCGCGCTCATTTACCTGTTCGGTGGTTCACAAATAAAATATCTCCCTCCCTGTTCATGTGCTCGTTCATGTGTTTATCTGACAAGAACAGCTGAGGACCGGGCACCGCCCAGCGGACCCGCCTCCAGGGGCCGCTGTGTGTGTGTGTGTGTGTGTGTGTGTGTGTGTGTGTGTGTGTGTGTGTGTGTGTGTGTGTGTGTGTGTGTG
>JBBMJY010000013.1:17599574-17628809 GCA_037833715.1 Toxotes lorentzi
CTCTCTCTCTCTCTCACACACACACACACACACACACACACACACACACACACACACACACACACACACACACACTCCTCAGGAGTCTCAGGTTTAAGGTGAACGTTGCTCTTGAACGCTCCCTGTGTGTCTCTCTATAAGTCCGTGACTCGGACTCTCCTGAACCTGTGAGCGTCTGGACCTCGGACTCGATGGCGGGGAGGCTGTTAGCTCGGTTTGTCTGCAGGACTTTACCGGCGTCCGGTGCAGCAAGAGGCGCCGGAGCCAGAGGGACCAGCCGGTTTTACTGGACCACATCCCGGAGGACCGCGGCTGCTCTGACCGTAAATAACGAGTCATAACTTAGTGTTGTTTTCCTGCAGGACGCTGTTTGTTTACTTGTTTACAGATGCGATCTGTGCTGAAGTGGGTGAAAGGGCAACAGCTTTAACTGAGAGAGGGCGGCTCGGTCAGGCCTGGGGGGTGGAGGGGGTGCTAGTCCATGATTAACCCGCTTCTGGTTTAAAGTTGGTTAAAGTTGAAGACCCTCAGGCTCAGACTGAAGCGGTCTCTCTAACTGTCCGCAGGGCGGAGGAGCCGCTCTCCTCCTGGGCTGTGAAGCTTATCACCGGGTGCACAGGTCGGCCTTGCTCCACGCTGCAGGGAAAGGTACAGTCCTCATCACCTGATCCACGTCTCAGGATCACCACACACCACATGGTCCCACTCAGACCGTTGTGGATTCAGCCTCACCTGTCCCCCTTTCCTCACCTGAGAACAGCGAGTCTTTCATCAGTGAACCTCAGCTCAGTTTCCTTTTAGATGCAGATGAAACAAATCACAGCCAAACTCACTGTGATTTTTTTACAAATGTATTTACAACAGCAAGCAAACGAGCAAAACGCTGGATCACTGAAAAACAAGCACCTGCACCAGGGGCCCCAGACCTCCAGGGGCCCCCGAAGCCCCAGCTTTACGCCTTCTTTCTACATTATGTGATTATTAGCAGATTTGTAAAGTTTAGTTTTGTGTGATTTCTTCCATTTCATTGTGTCAGGCTGCAGTCGGCCATCATTTCCTTCATCATCTGACAGCTGTTTCTTTAAAGTCTTTAAAGTTCTTTAAAAACAGATGTGATGAGTGAAAACATTTTGTCAGAGTAATGAGAAGCGAGCGGCAGTGCTGTGGTGTGTTGAGTTTGCTGTGGTGTTTTGTGCCGGTGCAGAGGAGGTGTTGGAGCAGGCTGATTACCTGTACAGCTGTGCAGAGACGGAGAAACTCTACCAGCTGCTGCTGCAGTACAGGGACAGGTGAGGACGGCGCTCATTCACACTGCAGAACCGGTTTCTGCCTGCTCTCACCTCAGGGTTGATTTGCTGCATTATAGTGTTTAACTGATTTTTCTGTCTTTGTTAATTTTAACTGTAGTTTGTGTCGCTCTCTGCTATCAGGGAGCATCAAAGTCTAACGTTTAAAACACACTACAGCTATAAAGGTGGACATAATGACTAATGGCTTGGTCACACACACCCTGTCCATCCAGTGAGGATGCAGAGTTCCTGTGGAGACTGGCCCGGGCGTCTCGTGACCTGTCCCTCCAGCCCAACATGGAGGCGCAGCAGAAGAAGCAGCTGATGTTCGAGGCCTTCGAATACGCCAAGAGGGCTCTGGAGAAAGACGACAAGTGTTTTGCGGCACACAAAGTAAGACGGTGCTTTTTTTCTTTACCAACAAATGAAATGGGTGTTTTTTTTCTCTTTGGGGCTTTTGTCATGAGCATCAGTGACACCTGCACTGAGTTTATCAGCCCAGTGTCTTTGAAAGAGCTTTAACCCTCTCAGCTTTGTTCCTGATGCAGTGGTACGCTGTGTGTCTCAGCGATGTCGGGGACTACGAGGGAGTCAAGGTGAAAATTGGGAATTCATACATCATCAGGGAACATCTAGAGGTGAGAGGACACTTGGGTCAATGTGTCACAATCACACTGATCTGGATTCTGAACATGTATCATGTTTGTTTTTCCCCAGAGAGCCATCGAGCTCAACCCCAAAGATGCCACGTCCTTACACATCCTGGGATACTGGTGAGACTTTTATTTTAGAACACGAAGCAAAACGTGGATAAAAAACTTTTTTAAAGACATCTTTGAAACAGTTTGAGGAAGAAACTGCACTGAGAACGGAGCGCACACTCCCACAGGCAACTTCCACTCACGTCTGGTCTCTCTCAGGTGCTTTGCGTTTGCTGAGTTGCCGTGGTATCAACGCAAGGTGGCCGCTGTCATTTTTTCATCACCGCCTGTGTCCACATATGAGGAGGTGAGGACTCCTGTCTTTAGGACTCTTCCTTCGTTTGGCTCCTTAGTGCAGAGAGCCAGGACCTGAGTCCTCTGTCACCTCCTGCTACGGCAACATCTTTACTCACATGGATGAATGAAGTCGTGTTTTTCTGTCTCTTCCAGGCTTTGACGTTCTTCCTGAAAGCTGAAGAAGGTAAAACACTGCACATGCTAATAAAGTGATTCCTTTAAATCTTTAAAATTCATCCACTGAGCATTAACTTCTACGCGTTTTATTTTTCTCAGTTGATCCAAACTTCTACAGCAAAAACCTGCTGATGCTCGGGAAGACCTACATGGGCATGAAGGACAAGCAGAACGCACTGCTCTGGTTAACCAAGGCCAAAGAGTACCCTGCTCACACACTGGAAGACAAGGAGGTGTGTGCACTGCTGTGATTTCACTGTATTTGTGTGACGTGATGTAGAGAAGCCTGAGGATGATGTGAACATGGTCAGCTGGTTCTCCGTACGTTTGTTCCTCTGCAGGTCCACAAAGAAGCTGCTGAGCTGCTGAAGAAGTTAGGATGAAGCTGTTTACACCTCTGAGGGGATCGTGACGCCTTCCACCACTTTTACACTGTTAATGACTTCAATGTTTTCATGATTTTGTAATTATTAATAATTAGTAACTAGTAAGTGGCCTTGCACACAGAACAGTCACTCACGCCTTTGAGATAATGAGCCAGTGTCCAAACATCCAGCGTGTTAAATTAAGAAAACCTGCTGATTGTACATGAGTTTTCAAACTGGTCCGTGTTTGTCCAGTTTCATCACCAGTCTGTATCTGTAGACTAACTGTTCATTTGTCCAGTTCATTGTAAAGGTTACTCAGGTTCATGGGTTTACGCTGACGACTGAACTGGAATGTGGGGTTTGTTTGTTTGTTTGTTTGTAAAATGTCACATTTGTCTTCTGACATTTAATGAATCCATTCCTGAGCAGAGAAGAGATTCTCTGGAGACTGAACTCTTCCTGTGTCCTGAAGTTATTTCTTCAAATCAAACGAAAACTCCTGCATCACAAATGAATCTTCAGTCCACCGTGAAGCTTTCACAGTCCCACACAGACTGACTGAACTGAAATCAGACTTCAGAGCAGCTGTAGTGTTGGTCGAATACATTTATTAAATATGGTTCAAAGCAAAACGATAAACCCAGAGCACATTGTTGGCTTTCTCTCTCGGGGTGGGAGGCCTCCCATCGCCACACAACAAAAAGAAAGCAAGCGTGGTCACGGGGGGTTCATCCACTTATTTATTTGTATCTCATAAATCCATCTCTCTTCATTTAAAATGGGTGAAAGAAGATTAAAAATGAATCTTCTATACACATCGTCTCCAGTAAAGGGGCATTCTGTACAGTGTGGTTGGTGTTTACAGTGTGTATCTACACGCGATATGTTACAGGGTGGATGCGTTTCAGGCAGCCTAAACCGGAGTCGGCACAGTTACAGGTTACCTGCCGCACTGTCACATACTGGACCGAGGCACAGCATCACCAGCCAGCTTTACTCTGAGGGACACACCTGTCCAGGTGATGCTTAATCTAGTCACTGGCTACGATGAAGGCGACCTGAAACGTCCCATCTATTTCTGATAAGAACAAAGGCATCACAGATTTACATCAATGGAGCGGCGGCTCTGTGTAATTCATTATAATATTTAAGTACTTTATTTACTTTCATTATCTTTATACAATGAATATTCACATACAGGTGATGTTTGATTACAGGTTTCTGTTCAAAAGGAAGCACAAAGTTACGCAGTGCTGACATCTCTCACGTCGGCTCCTTTTGCTACAGTAAATGTTTGACTTCATACGGTCGCCCCTCCTCCAGAGTACATGTTATTTACATGACTGATAACGTGACTGACCACCAGCTCCTCCTAGAAGAAGCCTAAATGCTGCTGTTTGCAGTGGCTGTGAGAAAACAAGGAGAATGACAATGACCTGCCACTGCCAAAGCTTTTTTTCCTGTTTAGACCAGTGACTGAAAGAATAAGCACCAGAGTCGTCATGTGGGAACTAAAGAGTTGGACGTGACATTTTGAAAAACCAGGGGCATGTCCACAAGGGGACGGGGGGACAAGGTGACGGGGTCCGCAGTGCATCATGAGGCTGGCTGCTGTGTCAGCTGCTGAGGAGTTTTCCACACACTAACTGCTGTGTTACATTAGAATCTATGTGAAGGAGGTTTCTAATCGTTTCTCTGTGATTAGTTTTTTTTTTGTTTTGTCTTTTTAAACACGGGTCTTTATGAAACTAAGACAATCACCTGAAAATTATACAGAATGTGAGCTGAAGAAATTCACCTGTGCTCTCAGGACACTGAGCTGAGGTCACACTGCAGACTGCACAGCAGATACACACAGGTTCAGGTTTATGACCCACGTTATTCTGCATCCTCCCCGGCCAGTTTTCACTCTGTGCTGCCTGCATGCAGTATTTGTGTACGTCTCTATACGCGGATTTCAAGTCATTCAAAAGCTGAAATATGATTCTTTTTTAGTGCAGCACCTCTAATCTACTTAATGATCATTTACCAAATTAAACAAACACTGTCTACGGGACATTCAAGAACATTTACTGCCTTGATAACGACATTTTTGCTATTATACCAGGAGTTTTATGCAGCACGGGCTTCAGCTGTGATGAGTCAGCAGGTGGTAATGACTGAGAAGCTGACCGCTCCTTTCAGCACACGGAGAGATGTAGTGAAAGGAGTACATTCATCAGAATGTCTGAATGAGACCTCACAAGAAGTTCAGCTGTCACTTGCGGTCTCTGATGTTGGCGGTTAAGATGTCTGTGATACCTGTGACTGAGGGGCTGGAGTAAATGGGAAATGGGCTTCACAGCCTGAAGACTCTTCACAGTCTGAGATCACATTTCCAAAGAGGCAGTTTTCCAAACAGCTCGATGTCGAAGTGAAAGCTGAGGCTCACTTTGCCAACTGAAGCCACCGGCTGCAGAGTCTCTGCCTCCAAGGCTTAAACACTGAACTATTAACCACAGGCTCCACCGTCAGCCCACACACACACACGCACACACACACACTTCATGCTTCACGCTTTCACTTCCATTTAGAGTCACTTCTTTTTCGTCCCCATGTTCCTTGTGATAGAGCAGCTTTAGTCCTGGAACTTCACACCAGTGTCGTCTTTCCCGATTCCTGTCTTCATCCACCTGATGATGAAGTCCGTCTTCCTCTGGGCTGATGTCCGTAATCTCACTGAAGGCAAAACTACATGAGAGGGTGATTCCTTCCCTCATCTCCTTCAGACCAGTGCATCCTGAACACTTTGCCTTTTAGACGATGACGGTCAGTAAAACAATAAAATAAAATAAAATGCTAATTTAGAGACAGAGCGATCCATGCTAAAACATGTGTGTGTATGTGTGTGTGTGTGGTGGAAGATGGTCTCATCTTCAGAGGCAGCCATGCAAGCCCACAAAAAAAAAAAAAAAAAGCAACAACAATTACTGAGTCCAAAGGGAAAAAGAGAAATTCAGGCACCAGACCCCAGAACTACCCCTGCCTTTTAAAAGCTCTATAGAACTAGAGCTTTAAAAGTCGATTTCTACTATAAAATCCTCTCAAAAACACTTTCAGTCTGTTTTAAAAAGCCAGTCAGCAGTGGGGAGGAAATTAAAAAAAATACCCATGATTTCTGTTTTTAAACAGAGGAGCAAAACTGCTGAGATGCTTGCATATTTCATGAGGGGGTGTGGTATAATATATATATAAGGGCTGGGGAACAGGACCGCAGCAAAAACAATGCTGCTAATTAAGATTTGGTTTAAAATGAGAAAATAGCTTATATACATTGGTGGTTATCTTGTGCAATTTTTTTTAGTTTGTTTTACTTGACTGATTAGACAGCGACGGGGGAGGGAGAGAACACAGGAGGACCCCCTCCCTCTATTCTTGGCCAAATCCTTCTGTCTCCTCGATGGCAAAGAGCAGCTTCTCCTTCAGCTGTTCGAAGCTTTTGTACGGAGGCAAGTCCAGACGGTTAAAACTGAAAAGAGCGAGAGGGAGGACCTCAGATCAGCATGAAGATACATAACAGAACGTTTACAGGCTATAAACCATGTTCCCATGTGCTGATTACACATTATCCCAGGGACAGTGACAGCTTCCTGCATAAACAGAGGCTGCTGTGATGCATGACTCTAGAAAACTCTCTGTACCTGTGACAGGAGCAGGAATCTGTCCAAACATCCCTCAGCTTACTAAAGATAATAATACTTTTTAATTCTAGTGTTTGTTATCCTGTGCCATGTCATTAGGTCCATTCATTATTCATTTGATTTGAATTATTCTCACCATGTGTGGCTCCGTGGAAGCCACGTGTCCTTCCCCACCTTCTCAATGCAGAACTTCTGGGGCCCGTTACTTCCTGCGGTACAAAAGAAAACGAGGGGTGAGAGGACTGTAAAAAACTGTAGAGTCCGGACCCAGAGTCTTTGGACAGTCACTCTGTGTGTGCGCCACTGACCCATGAGCTCGGCGAAGCCGCCCAGAGGAAGCCTGCAGGTCCCAGTGACAAACTGCATGAGCCGCAGTCGCACTTCGTTGTCCACTTCTTTCACCAGCTGCAGGGAAGGAAGAGACAGCAAACGCACTAATCAGTGACCACACACCACTGACCAGCCATAGAAACAAAGTGTGTGTGTGTGTGTGAGAGACTGTACCTGCCAGAACCAGATGATCTGTTTGCTGTTTCTGGTGTAGTGACGATACACTGTGTTCCTCTGCCAGTCCTGCAGATCCACCTCCTGCATGCCACACAGCATCACCTGGGCCACACACACACAAGCACATAACTCACATGTGCAAAGGTGGGGCAAAGAGTGGGGCAATTTATCTGGATTAAAACAACCAGCACTTCTCACCTCCAGCTCCTTTTCATCAAAGTACTGGAGCCACTGAAGTGGAACCACCTCGTTGAAACCATCCAGGAAAGCTTTGGTCTGACCTTCTACCCCACGAGAGAACCTCCACTCTGCCATCAGGCTGAAAGCCAGGCGGTTTCAAAAACAACAGTTTGCTAGAAATGATGCTGAGAGGCCAGATATTACTGCACTTATGATAAAACGGTGGTTATACCGAACCTGATATACTCCTCCTTGTTCTCCTCGGTGACGAGGACATTGGCGCCGTCAGGTTTGAGGTCATGAGAGGTGATCTTCCCCAGAATCTCCATGTCCACGGAGAAGTACATCTCCAGACCACACTCTTCAATGTTGTTGTCCCTGAGGAGACATGAGACACAATAATAGAGGCTAAACAGCTCATTGTGCTACAAGAATTTCACTGAGTCACCCCCACCCCCACGGTATGTATGTGTAGTCTGTCCTCTCTCCTCTGGTTAAACCAAAAGGCGACGGCTGTAAACATTAAGCTGCTGACATCCGCCCAAATGAACCAAACCAATGCTTAGAAAAGAGTCAGTTTAAAGTGCAGTGGCTAGGTGTGATACAGTGGTCCTCCAAGTGGGGGTCAAGATACCTCAAGAGAACTGGGAAACTCTCTGGATAATGTGATGAAGGATGCACACACTGGCTCTTTAATCAAAGGCAAATAAACAACAGTGAACCGGCTTTTTCGTCTCTGATGCTCGACAGTAACGGGATCAGTGAAGTTCGGAAACATGGAAACATCAAAGACTATGCAGGACACAAATTACCTGATCCATATGAGCGAGTTGTAGAACTCTGGGTCAATGGACTCGAGATCTTTGAGGATGAGCTTCTTGTTCAGCATGCGTTTGTAGAATGGCAGAGAGAAGCCTGTGTCGATGAACTTGCCGTGGAAAAGTGCCTGCAGAAATAAATATGACAGCAAACCCGTTTTCTACTCTGATCTGAAAATATGAACACATGCTGACTGTGTGTTTGTAACAACAGAAACCTTCACAGCTGTTTATGTTTTGGCATGTTTGATCAATCAGATTAAAATCTGCCCGTTGTGTGTGTGTGGCTGTGCGTGAACTTGCCATTGCAATAAAGCGGCCTATGAAGCAGAAGTAGGAGAGGTGGTCGGGGTTGATGGCCGAGGCTGGGTTGATCTGTAGACAGTAGTTGCTCTTGCCGGCGTACTCAAACAGACAGTACATCGGGTTCAGCACTTCATGGGACAACAAGAAGAACCACTCTCTGAAAAGTGACATGTGCGACAAAGGAAGGAAGGGAAAGAGAGCAAAGACACAGGGTATGATGGGGGTGTGGATTAGAACAGAGAGACAATAGAGAGGGAAGGAAAAGATGGAGAGTGAGAGACGGTGAGGGGGCACAAGAGGTGCACATGATCCTTTACTGCTTACATTTTCCAAAAAGCTAGTACATACAAGAGAAAAAAATGTAAATTCATATTTATTTTTATTCATATTACCGGGCTAAGCCACCGTAGTCGAGACCCTCCTCGCCTCTGAAGATGACGTAGAGTCTCCTCCTCAAGTCGTAGGGCTTAAGGGCCATAATCTACATGACACATAAGATCAGCTAAAATATCAGCACACTGATGGCATGAATGTTAAAAAATACAGCAGAGGCAAACTAAAGTGAAAAAATAAACCATCCATGTAGTGATGCATTACTGTGTGAAGAGTATAACATCAGTTTAAACAGCAAACGGTGGAGGGACCCTCTTACTTGTTGGAACGAGTCTTCAAACAACGTCTGTCTGGAGACAGTGATCTTCACGTGGCTAGGGAGAGCATTGGACTGAGGACAGACAGGACAAAACATGAACGCATGCACAAAAAGATCAGGATGTGTGGCTGAGAGCAAGGAGCTGAGGGATGGACTGGAGATAGAAATCACCCACCTGGCACAAGTAGCGAAAATGTGCGAGCTTCCATCTGAAGCTGCGCTCATATGCGATCTGAGGGCCTTTGGTGCTGAGAAACGTAAAGATTTAAAAGGTCAACATGTAGAAAGTCCAAACTGACAGGTGCAATGGAAAAAAAGCTTTCTTCTATAGGGGTGAATGGCTGCATCTTCACCATATAATGAAATCTGCTCTGGTGTGTCCCCATGAAGTTTACATCTGGCAAACTTTCCTCTCTTTCTGAGAAAATGCATAAATTTCCCTGAATGTCCCAGTGTGAGACCCGTCCATCCATCAGCTGGACCCGCCTGTCCTTCTGAGGGCCACAGGGGGGCTGAAGCCAACCCTGGACAGGTCGCCCGTCTATCACAGGGCTGACACACAGAGACAACCATTCCCACCCATTCACACCTGAGGGAAATTTAGAGTCGCCAATTAAAAATGGAAAATGGAGGCAAGGCCCCAGCACCAACACTTCACCAGAAAAAACAGTTGTCTTCACTTTGAATCACTGGTATGTTTTAGGGTTTTGATGTCGCTCGAGGAGGAGTGATGGTTCACACATACACACATGCCTTATTCTGTTCACCACCCACATTCAGCGAAGAAGAATATCAAAGCCAATCAGAAACAGAGTAGGGGCGAGTCTGTGCAGAACGCAGGTGGGGAAAAAAAACGTACACAACACACACACATGCACGCACACACTGACAGACCTGCTAAATGTCAGGTGCACCGTTGTAAGCCCTGTGTAATGTCATGTAGAACAGGTAACAGTTAACAAGTGCTCTTACACGGAGGACTTTCCAGTGCGGGGGTCGCTGAAAGTGGTGGTTCGGGTGTTGTGATCCACGAAGTAGCGAACCCCTTCCCTTGTGTACCGGATCTCCCAACCTTCAGGCAGAGGATCCTCATTCTGTAGCCTACACACACACAGTTATAGGTTATGACGTATAATATATAATAATATATATCCTGTGCATTTGAAATGTGTTTCCATTTCTTATTCCACTGTGGCTTCTCTGAGCTCACCCTTGGGTTCGGGGGTCTTCCCACTGCGTTGTCTTGGTGTTGTGGTTGACAAAGTACACTCGATCATTAGAGTCCACGCGTCTCTCTAATGTCGATAAAAACACACACAGGAATCTGCAGCTTTAGAGTCTGATTATCACCAGTGCTGACTCGTGACAAACATAAAAACACAGTTATCCCACGAGCTCTCATCGGTGATCTTTGTGAGCGGTGAGGATTTACAGAGAGGACAATACACCAATACACTCAGGACAACAATAACACAACTTCAGACAGTATCACAAACCATTTGCACTTTTGTATTCACACACATTTCTGGCATGAAAAATAGGTAAAATGCATAGTGAGACATTTCTTTTCTTACTCACTTCAAGCACAGTTCATACTGACACCAAGTCCCTGGAAAGGATTTAGAAGAAAGACTGTGAACTCACCCCAACCAGGAGGTAGCGGGCCAAGAGGATCGTTCTCAGCAGACATCATGGATGCCTGGAAATAAGGTATGCACACATAGACGTCCATTCAGAAAACACCAGGAGGACACAAGCCTTTTCAAAAATACTCCTAAAGTGTAGGCTATTATAAACGTTCAAAAAGACACTGAGCCAAAAACAGATTGTTCAAAATAAAAACAAATTAGAATTAGAAAAACAGTCCTGATGTGTCTGCTGGAGAGCCTCCGAGGCTGGTTACTGCTCAGTACGTCACAGCTGTGTGTCTTTTGATTTGTGTTGTAAGCTAATCATCATCAGTGAAGATGACATCACCACTCAGATCAAAGACTTGGGAGAGGGACCCTCACAAAGATAACCAGGCTGAGGGGCCGGGTCTGGGGGTGTGCTGGTCAAGTAAAGTTCTCAGCTTTGGGCTAAACGAGGTGAGCGAAATGTCAAACAGCGTATCGAGTGAGTGGGGTTGAAAAACACATGCACCCAGAGAAAGAAATGGCATTCATTAGACATCATCTGTAACCCCAATCAGAAGCTGGTCCATCAGTTTCTAGGCCGTTTACGACCTGTGTACTCCTGCCACTTAGGAGAGAACAAAAACACTTTATCATGGGAGTGAGAAAATAAAACAGAGGACAACGCCATCTACAGTATTAGTTGATTTAATATACACTTTAATAAAAGCATGTTGAAATGTCTGAATTTCTGATTTGAAATCTCAGAACGTGCCACGTCATATTAAATATTTGGGATTTGTTGTTATGTGGCTGGATATGCAGAGCCATTCAGAGCTCTGGATAATGGCAGAGGAGTTCTGCACCGTAACAATACACCGAGGATCTGAGCCATCAGAGGCTGCAAGGAAAAGGAAAAGTGATCTCTGGCATCACAGATCACCAGAAACTAAATTATCTTCAAAGAAATTAAAAAGCGGTTTCAGTCAGAGTCACAGATCTGTTCTCTGCTCTGTTCTCTGTGGTCCTGTGTGAGCACTGTGGAGTGGTGTGAGCTAAACGCACACTTCAAAAGTTGACGAGCTGATAAAAGCTAACAGCTGGAAAGATCTGGTGTGGTCAGGTGACTCAATCATGACATCAATCAAAGAAAGGACTGCAGCTTTGCCTGCAATTATCTTTGATCAGCAGACCTGGACTTGTATATTTTAGGGAATGAATAGGACACAAGACCATATACAAACAATAAAGTAATCTAAATGTCACTAACTCACACAGGAAGGACCAGCCAAGCTGCTTTTTTGCATGTAAAAGCACGATCACGCTCTTAAATGAGGTATTAAACTAAAAATAAAAAGTAAGAATGTTGATAAACTCAATTATTAGGAAGGAAAACTGAATTCACAGTGCATGCACTTTACAGGGGTAAATGTAAAAAAACTAAAACGGTGACTGAGGAGACCAGAGAGTGGGTGTGGTGAGGATTAACTTACAGAGTAGAGGTATCTCTGGTTAAACTGGTGCATAGCTCCTTGCAGCTGGCTGCGTTGGCTCTGCCACTGCTCAAAGTTGCGGACTGATTCCATTGTGGGACGCTGCCAAGTGGTGGTGCGAGTGTTGTGGTCCACGTAATAGATCCTGCCCCGGTCATCCACTCTGCGCTCCCAACTGGCACAGCGGAGGAGATGGACAGTGCAATTAACAGTGACACACAAACGCGGGCCTGTAAGATGGTGGCTAATCCAGTCAAAGGTCACTTTACAGGTTTAACATCAAAGGTTCCTTTTAACTCTGCTTCTGCTTGATGATATTTACCAGATAATTAACTCTCACTGAAACTGACTAAAACTTACCTCTAGCAAACTTTCTGTTCTGTGAAAACACCACTGTAGTTCATGGGACTGTCTGTCTTTGGTACTTATGTTATGTTATGAGAGCGCGTGAAAGAAGGGCACTCACCCCGGTGGTAGTGGCTGTGGTCTTTCCCAGGTAGTAGTCCTGGTGTTGTGGTCTACGTAGTACGTTCTCCCATGAGGGTCTTTCCTCTGCTCCCATCTAAAAGACACAATAATTAACAAGAATTTGAAAAAAAGGCAAGAGTTCACACAAAAAGCTTCATAAGGCTGGGCTGTGATATTAATGAAGGCTGCTGGTGGTCGTTTTTACCCTGGTGGCAGGGGATCTGAGGCTCCAGCATTGGGCGCCTGCTGTCTGGGCTTGGCCCCATCTGTAGTTACAGTTGCACTGCTACTACTGCTACTACCACCAGCTCCTGAAGCATTGGCGTCTCCCTGTGCTGGGGAGGAAGAGGACGATGATGAGGAGGTGGTGGTGGTGGCGGAGGTGGCCCCCTGAGCTGGGGAAGTGAACGTGGAGGAAGCAGCAGCAGTGCCATCAGGAGGCTTAGCAGCAGAAGATGAGATTGGAGCCTGTGTGGAGGGTGGCAGGGGTTGAGATGTGCTATTTGGTGCTGTGACAGGGTCGGGCAGGACGGCATCTGGACTGCAGCCCTCGTGGTCGTCTGCAGGAGACAGCGCATCACCTGACGAAACAGATGATGGTCCGAGAGCAACAACACAGGACTCCCCGTTGACTGCAGGCAAGACAGAGAAAGACAGTGGTGCTGTGGACTAAACTCTTTCACCACCACGACTTGATGTCAATGTTGTCCCAGGGAAAAGATCTGCCCTTTAAATGGCTGACTGTACAAAAAGTAATCTAATAACCGGCATGTGTCCACATACATCAGGCTTATAGCATCTGGCTTATCAGCAAGTGTAGCTGTGAATGTGAACACATCCACAGACAGAGGGGCTTTAAGGGTTCAACTGCATCTTCAACCTCTTCACTCTTAACACTGCAAACTATGGCTTGATCTCTGCACCAAACACTGAGCAGATGCTTTGCAGGGCTGTGGCTTTTTATCTGAAATTCAATCTGTACATTCACACATTATTAAACATATCATGACACCAAACTATCTGAGAAGTTATGTGTGGAAGTATTTCAGATGAAGCACCATAAACTTTGAAAACACGACAACCCATCTTAGGCAGCTCAGTGTAATCAGTGTGCTGCTGGTGCTCTGCTTTCTGTCTGTCTATCCCCTCCAGGCAGATTTCGACAGAGGTGCTGACAGCAGCAGAGATTACAGGTCTCACTTAATGAAAATGAATCTACTGTGCTTCTCTTGTGTTCATCAGGACTGAGTGAACCATGACGAAATTAAAGTGGCCTGAGCCCTGCCCAGGCAACACAACGAATACCTGCTGGAAATATGAACATCTACAACTGAGGTGCTCTGATAATGATTTGACTTACTCCATCTTTGACACAGGGCGTTACAATATCTTATCATATACATTCAGTAAATATTTAGTCCACCTCTCATGGGAATTTTCCTACAATATTATGGGATAACGGAATTATGGACATAAAGAAGATAAACACACCATTCAAATCTGAGAACCCAGGGACTTTACTTTAACGCTTCTAAGTTACTGAAATTCACACACTGTGAGATGCAAACTCACCTGTCCTGCTCTCTGTGTCACTGTCTGAGGGTTGGTGGACTGGGGTGGAGTTGGGTGTGGTTCCTCCATTGACAATATGACCGAGGGCAGGGCTGCAGGAGCTGGAAGGCACCTGACCATCCACACCGTTGGAGGCCGAACAGGAGTCTGACCTCGGACCCAAGTCTGTACCATTCACTGTGCTTTAGGAGAAAACACAACCATTCCTTTATTAAATAGCAAATGCTAAACCTATATATTATACTTAAGATATCATTTATATCTACGCATGTATGTGAACACTAAAAAATGTAAATTCTAAAAAGAAAATAGGTTTGTTTTTACCACTGGCCCACAGCAGGTGTGTCATAAATTTGTTTCAGTGTATTCACTAAGAGTTGGCTTAATGTGTGCTGCTTCTACTCTTTGTGGGAGTGCTGGATAAAAGACTATTGTCTTGTAAGGATAGGTCCTTACCCCCACAAGACAATAGTCTCAGGATGCCGTGGTGATGTAATGGGTGCAGCTGAAGGGGCCCTTTTGAGAGCCAGCAGAGTTCAGTCAGTGCCACAGGCGTACCCATACTATGACCAATACAAGACCTGCCATGTGACTCTAGTCAAGGCTTTGTCTAGGCCTGAGGTAATAAGACAAACGTCAGAGCAGCAGGTAAGCAACAGGAGGAAAAAGTCACAAAATGCAGATTTTACAACTCAGCATAACCACAAACCATTAAAGCTATAATAATACCATATGTTCAGTAAAATGCACTGCACAGAAAGTGATACCAGCTAATTTAAATTTCAATGTAGAGCCAGGCAGAGGCTTGTAATCCTCCAGTGCTGCCAGTTATTTCTTCACTTGTATCTATTATAGGACTTTGTTTTAATAATTTATGTTTTAATATTAATAGGTGAACTACAAATACCAAGTTAAAGGCAAGCGGACTTGCTGCTTAAGTACTGAAATATGAAAATGCGGTACAAAAGCAAAAACAAACTGTTCTTTAAACAGAAACACACACACAGTTTGAACCAAATAAACCTCATACTGCCACAGCCAGCTTGGAGGCCACTTTTAAGTGTTTTATCAGGCTGTGAGACCTGGACCCTCCGACAGTGTGACAAACAGTAGAAACACAAGCTGACTGGACTGGAAGGAAAGAAAGGAGGGAAATGCATCAAAGCAAAGCAGACTGAAAAAAAAAGAAATCAAGGCCCAGCCAAGGTGAATAAGAGTCATTACATAAAGATTTCAGAAGAGAACTAGAATTAACATCTTGTGGTTGTACACCTCCGCCAACCAGTCAAGTTGCAGTTTACATCCATGCCTGTCCAGGGTAATTAGGGTTTAAGTATATTTTTATCATATTAGCAAATTAGTTCATAAGTTATGGTCAAAAACTTCTTCTGAGGTCACAGTGACTTTTGATCTTCGACCACCAAATGCCACCAAATCCTTGAGTCCAAAGTTGCTTTCACACATGCCCCACAGCCCTGAACTTTTCTACACATTACCTCTGCAAATGCCTGAATCAGCTGGACCACTGAACGGTACATTAAATGGACTTTTCTCTGCCAGCTCCCTGGTACAAAGTCCATGTAATGTCTGATTCAGCCAGTGTGTGACAAGAGCAGATCATTGTCAGGAGAATTAACACTTTGTGAATGGGCGTGTTGCTGATGTTTTCATCCTGCCTCCTGGATTCTCTACCCAGCCGACACCCCTCGCCTAAACCAAACAGAGTATTTCCAGTAGGTGTGAAAGCATCCGGATATAGACTGGAGTCTATGCAAGAAATCGGCTAAAGAGAATGTTTGTTCTAAATTTGAAGAAACTCTCCCGAGGCATTCCTGAAATATCGTGTTCACGAGAACGGGATGGACAACCCAAAAACATGGTGCCTCCGGCCGTGGCCGTCACCAGGGTGGAGGCATAAACAAGGGAGACAGTTTAAAAGTGATGAACAGAAAAGACAAGAGAGGCAATGGTATGAAGAATGCCAGAAAACACACCAAAGCAGAACTGTGATGTAAGATCATGAAGGACAACAAGTTAAAGAGACAAATGGAGAGAACTGGGTCAGACGCTTCCACAAGCATCTGATCCTCGCTAAATTACCAACTGACTCCGTTTGGCTGCCTCTTATTTGCTGTCACATTTTGGGGAAGGAGCAGAGAGGCTAAGTCCGAGTTCAGACCGAAATTAGCTCTGCACTGAAAACTAATGCAGAGTGGGGGCGTGGGGGGTGAATACATCCACAGCTTTTTTAAGGCTAATCTAAAGCCAAGATTCTGCACAGTTAGCACTCTGGACAATTATCACACCATCAGACGTTTTCTCCTCTGCCTCCAGGATTGCAACATGACCAGTAGAATTAGTACAGTACATGCTCCAAGCCATTCTACCTGATATGTACAGGAGGCCAATGGTTGATGCCAGACTGTTGTGCAACAAAATGCGATCCAGGTTTAATTACTTTTGCAAGACTACCCCCTTTTGCTTATGCTGCCAGCACTGTCAGTCAAATCTGCAACGCACCCGCATAGTCCAGATGGAGCAGATTAGCTGGATTTAAGAGTTAAACTTTTACCAAATAACATCACAGAATGTTCTTGTTTTCTTCAGTCTTCAATATTTAATGTTATAGAGAAATACTCCAGAGCTGAAGTCAAATGTGGCACCGCTTTGAACACGGACTAATGCAGGGCTTATGAAGCTTTTTATAATATAAACATGCCTGGATTCCCAACAAAATATGTACAACAAATACATCAATTAAAAGTTAATTCACATATTTGTGTATCTTATGTATCTTAATTATACCAACTGTGATAAAAGCATTTTTAAAATAAATAAAGTTCCTCTTTAGTATTTACATGATTTTAACAGTCTTTTAAACATAATGATTTCAGTTTTTGTTTATATTGTAATATATTTAATATTTATTCTTGCTTTCCTTGTTATTCATGTTTTATCTAATTCTTTTTTTATTATTAAAAGTTTAGTTTATTGTTTGAATTCACTGAAAGAAAAAATGTGTGTATGTGTCACATGATTAACATGAGCATAAGTAATAATGAAACCTTATTTATATATTATTGAGGTAACGATAAGGAGAAATCCTCTGTCGCCACCACAAATATCCCTCAGCTGGCTACCCTTCCTATCTGGCTGAGCACTCAAGCCTTTGGCAGACTCCCAGGGAGGGGAAACACTACTAAGTTTTAAATGTCCCCCTGCTTGTGTCTTGCAGTCCTCTAAGCAACTGCAATGCAGAGAGGAACCGTCTGGTGCGGTGAGCAGATGTGCTTCCTTAGTGGCTTTCCAATAAAAACCCTGTTAGCCTGACTGAAGGGCACTTTTACAGTGTGACAGATAATAAAGATTGGCACCAGAGGGGCAGCTGGTACAACCTGTGGACTGAGAAAAAGCAAGACACAGGGAGACAACACACACGGTCTCTGAGGTTGATAATAATGAAATATGTGCAGCACAATAAATGGCCCCAAAATGGTCGGTCTGTTTATTTTGCTTACCTGTTGGCAGCCCTTGAGGAAGAGGACGATGAGTCTCCATTTTCATGGATGGCGTCACCATTCTGTTGGACTTCTGGAAAGAAATGGAGACAACAATGTTAGCTTACAGATATTAGGTCTAAGTGTATATTTACTGACAACTATATTTACTGACAACTGACAACCCAACCAACCAAAGTACTGCCCACCCCAACATGTAAATATTGAGCTCACTGGTGCCATTTGCGGCATTGCCGTTGGTAAGCTGTGACAGTTCCTCCTGGTCAGCGAGTCCATCTAGGTAGACAGTCAGCTCCCCTGTGGGCACCACAGCTCCTTTGTGCTCCACGCTCAGCTTCAGCACCTCCTTCACATTCTCCACTGTGGAGCCAAAGCAGGGATGTATGGTGTGAGAGGAGGCGTTACAATGGACTGACATCAATAAAAACATAAAGCAATCCATTGTAAAGTTTTGACTTATAATGCTCACACTAGAATATAATAGATGCTGTTCTGCAGAGCAGGCTACCAGGCAACCTCAACAACAATCTGGATGCCAAGGTGATTCTGATTAACACAAACTTTAATGCTCCAATTAAAAACCAACCAGAAGCAAAATTATTACATTATTATATAACATTATTCTGTTTATACTAAACTATACATCAACATCATTGGAAAAGATGATTAAGATGTGTGTGTAGCAAAAAGTATATAGAAAAAGTTCAGAATACATGCCCCTGATATTTGCTAGACTAATTCAATACAGTTCTGTATGTCTGATGCAGTTTAATCATACATTTTCTGTCATGCTGCTCCAGGGCTTTCATTAGGTCCAGTGTGGCTTTGCCCAGCAGAGCGTCTGCTTTCAGGGTGTGGTGACTCCATACTTTGAAATCCACCTGTGTGCGCGGAGTTACATTCCTAGGTAGTCAAGAACACACAAACATGCATGTAATTAAAAAAAAAAATGTTTAGATGAATCACACAAATGCACGACATGATCAAAAGAAGGCAAATGGACACCTTCAAAAAAAATGAAAGACTGATCCATCATGTTTTTCTGCTGTAGTATTATACATATATAATACACTCAGTCAATATTTTTTATGCTTTTATCCAGAGTGAATTCACTAATTTAAGAATGTATACATATAATGTGTTTCATGATATCTGAATTCATGGCCACGGCCGAGCACATCACCCTAAAGAGAAATATGTAGGATTATAGCCTGAGTGCCACGTGTAGGACTCATAACAGCTTACAGAAGATCCATGGTGTAAACACAAGACCACAAACACAGCAGCACTCTGGCCTGTCAGCAATAATTACCCAATAAAAACAATTAGCATTTCCAATGACATGTTGCTGGCATTTGGCAGAGCCATTTGGAAGTCAGAGAGCTGTAAACATCTGCCATGTTCAGACTGCTGGCTCCACTGGTGCCTCAAATGATACAAAGAGCTCTGTGTGTTGTTGTACAGCATTTTCCCTTGTTCTAATAATTATCAGATGAGCCACCTGAGGGCTTTCTCTGGTCATTATATTTAGCATTTCAAAAGAATGTTTCTTTTTTTAAATGTGTTTCAACAGCTGTTAATTACATAAGATCTAGAGTACGGTATCTGACTAAAAGACTCTAGAAGGGAAGAAGAACTGTTGCTTTTATCGCTCAGCAGCTTTCACGAAAGCACAAGTTGGCGATCACCACTTTTTCTAAGAATCTTCTGTTAGAGGGAGTACGACAGGACAGATGTTTGTGGTTGTCTTGACTTACGGTGTCTTTCATTTTTATCCTCTGTAAATAGTAAATGACTGGAGATTCATGAATTATTCTCTTTCACTCAGTTCTGGAGCAAAAAGGAGAGGGAAGACCAAGAAAATGTGGCATAGAGGTAAAGAAATAAGACACTATGACAAAGACTGCTGGACACACGGACTAGGCAAACTGTTGCTTCTTACAGAGTGAGCCTCTCATCCCATTTAGGACTGGAGGAGCTGTGAGACTTCACTGTGCGGCGCGACTCCCCCTCTGCTGTCACCTCCACATAAATGGCAGTCCCAAACAGGCTCTTCTTCCTCTTGATTTTGGCACAGGAAACTGGCAGCAAATGAAGGAAGCAAAGAGACAAGTGAAAATCTTTACTTTCAACACTTTCACTTTTTAGCTAACACGCTTACTCAGATAGTCAGTTTAAATAATGTGATATATTATTGATCCCATTAGGAAAAACGGTGCTTCAGTGTGAGCTCTCTGAGGAGGTGACAGGGTCTGGACCCTGAGGCCACGCCAGCACTCTCACACTATACAGCCTGCTGTGTCTGGACTCACCAATGGCATGAAGCTGTGACGTTCCTCTGTGGTTATGGCTAGACTCTGCTCTGGATGAGGCCGTGGCCATGTCATACGCCACAGTGGGAAACCTACAAAACCATATGCACGCGCGCACACACACACACACACAAAGCAAGTCAAGTCAAATTAATTTATAAAGCACATTTAAAAACAACTGACCAAAGTGCTTCTGAGCAAAATAGCAAAAACCATTAAACACAATAAAAACACAAAGACCAGTTTAAAAGACAAAGACAATAAAATCATAAACATTCCATCATAACCAATAAAGAGCAACTCTCTCTGATCAATGAATTCATCCACAAGTCCAACATTAAAATACTGTCCATTGTCACACCCAGGTTTTTCTTTTTACAGTGGATTCTGCGTATGTTTCAGGGGAGAACAGGTCCATGTATCAGGAGTCCAAATACCAGGACTTCTGTTGTACTCTCATTAAAGTTGTAAAAGTGTAAGGCCATACAAGCTTTGATGTCCTTGAGACAGTTCACAATGGTTTTCAAGAGTTTGCAACTTCCCGTTTCAAAGGAGGGTACATCTGAGTCTCTGTTGCATAACAGTGAAATGAGGTGCCATACTTTCAAAGAATGGACCGAGAACAGAACCCTGAGGGACTCCATATGGGAGAGGTGCTAAGGAGGACAGAGCCACCAAGGCTGGCAGAAAAACTTCTGTCAGACAAGAAAGACGTGAACCACTCCAGAGCAGTACCTTTCATGCCAACACAATACCTCAGGGGAGAGATGAAGATGGCTGTACTATGGTCTACAGTGCTGAATGAATCTGTGAGATCTAAAAGCATAAGAACGTTGTAATCTCCAGAGTCAGTAGCTAATAAAACATAATTGAAAACTTTTAAAAGTGCAGATTCATTGTTGTGAAGAGCTTTAAAACCAGACCGGAAAACCTCAAGAATGCCATGTCTAAAAAAGACTGCAGCTGTAAGCAAACATCAAACACACAAGACATATACTCTATACTAAATTCACAAATAAGAAACAGGTGAACTCTGCAGCGTGCCCATACCAATGAGAAGTCTTAGGAGATGCTAACACATTCTGATCACCTTGTTGTTGCATTCAACAAACACCACAGTAGAAGAATCAATCGAAGACTGATCTGAGTGAGCCGAATGCTGCTTTGGTTTACGGCTCCTGTCTGTGCTTCATCCATACTACTGTAATCTGACATTTACATGCGATGTCTGATCCCTGTACAAGTTTTCGAGGTATACGTGAGGTTTGTGGTCGAGACCGTACACGTTTTTGGTGGAAAGTAGACTGTCATCCTTTCTGCCTTTACTCTAAAACATTTTACACACTCATTGAAACATGCTGACTCATCACACTTAATACTTACCAGTATTATGTGTAACATTTCCTTATTCACTTTAACCATATTCCATTTTTCAGTTCTACATAAACATAATACTGGAAGAAAAATCATCTATACTCACAATTGGTGTGTGCTGCTAGACCCTCTGGTTCAGCCTACTCCGTGTCCCATGGTTCCTCTGAAACAGAAAATCCCTTTCATTGAAATTAGTTTGTTGCAATGATTTTTCTGCATCACTACTGTCTTTTGCAAAGGTCAGCCACGTGCGAGAAGGAGCTTCAGTCCGCCATCATGTAAACAACTACACAACAAAAAAAATCCTGGTTCTGGGTTCCATACCACCTACCATGCATGCATGTTATGAAAATATGTTTTTTTTTTTTAAGATTTACATAACTTGTAGTTAGTTCATTAAGCTGTATGTGTAATTGCACTTGATGTCAGGACCAAGAGAACACAATGAAACAAGCTAAAGACAACATGTCACAGACTGAGCTCCAGATGCTAACAAGTCAGTGCACCCACTGTTTCCTGATCTCATTCAAAGGTTCCACTTAGGACCAAGCGTTTTTTGATATGATTAAATAATCACAGCACAAGGTTGAAGCACAGGCCGGGCTGATCACCTAACACTGACCCCAACAGCTTTTAAGCAGCTTAGAAGGAACCTAATTAAAAAGACAGGGACAGTTCGTACCACAGCTGACTGATCAGCGTGCTGGCTATCGAGCAGATGGAGACAAAAAATGATCCATGTCAGCAGCACAGTTCCAGGCAAAGCTCAGTCTGCTTTTTTTCTACTCTGAAGGTTTTATAACGAGTGAGTTCACTTGTGATCTGATCGTAAAAGTAAAAGCTCTGAGTCCAGCTTCAAACTGACCTTATTTTTCAAATGTGTCATTCAACATCCAAACTTTTAACAGAAACCTTCCAGAACTGAACATAACCATTTTAAGTCTTATCCAAATGTTTCAAAAGTAAAAACCTTTCCAGCTTTGAGTTTATTTAAATCTTACATACTGCAATCATATCAGAGAACACCACGCGTATAAGGAAATGAGCTATCTATTAACGAATGGATCAATCAAACGGTTGTTTTCAGATCTTAATCTCTAGCTCTGCTCTTAGCCGTCAAAAACACCAAAAATCTCTTTACCTAACTCAGATATACAGAACCAGTCAACATTTCTACAGATTAACTGAGTTCACTCTGAAGTTAAAGTTCCACCGCACAAGAACAGATGTCCCAACTTTGTTAATTAATAAAAGAAACCAGGTTAAGAACCAATGTCTAACATTTGTAAATAAAAAAAGAAACTATTACTAAGCTATGAACATCTCCATTGGTAAAAGATTTTTTGTATGTTAATGTACTTGATAACCGTAGATAGTAGCTCTGCTTTAATAAACACAAACTGTACTGTAGCTCTCCCTTAATTAATTTCCAAAGTGTCTTACAGCGATTTGTTAATGTAGTTTTTTGGTAAATATCGATCTGGTGGATCAGCTTGGGGCACTCCTACTGAAGTCATTATGACTAGCAGAGTCTGAGGCATGGTTTAATGATGAGCCTCGTGCTTAAAAACCCATGTGCTGAACCAAGAAAACAAACAAAAACATTTAAATTTGCCAGAAGCAAACACATTAATCACAGTCCCAGGATGAAGACAACAAAGTAAAGACCTTTCATCAGCAATTTATATAATTTAATGCAATCTTCACAATGTTTGAATTACCAGAATAATAAAAGAGCCCCAGCAGAACCCCAGACATTTACCTCCCTGTTCATTTGTCTGATAATTCATGGCAGATGGCTAAGAAAGTGTAACTGCAGTCTCCTCCTCTCAAATGTCTTGTGAAGAAAACCAACAATGTAGAGTGATGGGATGTGACAAATTTATACATGATATACTTCAGGACACTTAACCAGACTATCAGTCATTCATAGTGACTCCATTAAGTACTGCAGTTCCTCATACAGTCTCAGTCCGCCAACAACTATCAACAACGTGAACATCAGAAGTTAAGTCATCAGATGCTCACCAGCTCTCGGCTGCAGCACGTACTGTATGTGGTTTGAAAAAGCAATAATTTTTCCAAAAATGCAGTTTGACCTAGTGGACATGCCAGGCCTTTCCGTTTCTGATTTAGACCTCATTATGCCAGGTTTAAATCTGACTTAAGCCGGACCCCTGAGGATCAGTCTTTTCAAAGGGTAAAACAAAACCTTTTTAACAAAAGCAACAACAACAATAGCAGGGTTTTGGACTTTTGTTCAAACAAAACAAGCAATCTGGATTCCTGTTTCAACTGTGTATGGAATTTATCACCATTTTCTGCTATTTTGATCCAATAATTTATTTTTCATTTAAGTGCTTAAGTGATAGATTCATCTAAAATGAAAAGAGTTGCAGAACTAATCTAAATCAAAGGTCCTGTCTTTTCATCACTCTACATGGAGGTCTAAATACAAGTTTCTGCTACAGTACCTGTTTGCCCTTGAGCGTGAATTTTAATTCCCTTCAGTCCAAAAGACAATAAACATTAAATATGAAGGATCACAGGTGAGAAAAGCACAAGTCTGAGTTTAAAGTGCAACCTGCACAATAATATTAAACCTTGTATCTAAGTTTTACTTCAGTTTTCTTTATATCCCTGTGTGTGACTGGTTGCTTACGCAGTCTAATGTGATGGTCAGTCTACAGAAAGAAAAGCCAGCACGGGTAGTATAGGGATGGTTCTGCTTACCAAACAGGCAGCACCTATTTCAGTGCTAGAAAATGCTATTAATATTTTGTGGAGCATGTGCGTTTGTGTGTCTGCATAATGCCAATGCTTCTTTGTGAGGAGGCCGCTGACACACCTTAGAACCTGGGCTCATACAAAGAGTATTAAGGTTCTCTAAATTCACAATACACTGCAGCAGTCGGTCCACCCCAGATTTGTGATAACTGCACAGTTTAGCCAAGGTGATGAGACAGCGATTGTGCTTCCAATGTCCGTGCACACAGCAAAGGCTTTTTCAAGGTAAAGTGAATAGTTAACCTAGCTCTCCTTTTTATCTCAACAACAACTGGGAGCTGTTTTTTTCTCACAACTTTTCTTTATGTTGGCATGGCACACTGGCTTCACACAGTGGTGGCAGGCTACAACTCCTGCTTTCCCCACAGCTGCTTTCTTGCTGTTCAAAGGTCAGTGAGCAAGCGAGCGAGCGAGCATGCATGAGTGTGTGTGTGTGTGTGAGAGAAAGAGAGAGAACACAAACAAGTATATTTCAGTGCAAGCTAGCAAAAGTTGCTGCTCAAGTAACAGCTTCCTGTAAGCAGCTCCCTCCCACCGTGGCATTAATATATGCAGTATGTGACAGTCTGGGCTGCCGAACCCCGACACTCACTAATGGTCCTGAAATACAATAGCCAAGAGTTTATCACTGTCACTCAAACAAATACAGTCCAGTTTGACCACTTCTCCTTGCATGTCCTCAAAAGCGTCATGGAAGACACCTGGGCCTTACCTTTATTGACAAGAATTCCCATCAAGTGTTAACTGAGACCATGTTAAACTACGTTACCCCTGTGGCATATAATTCTCAAATCACTCTGTCTTTGCTGGTCAGGGACATTACAGTTATTGACCTATATTCACAGAAAGGGCACCACTTATATGTGATGCAAATTAATGCTGTATTAGACAGCAGTGTACCTGCCTCATGACAGGCCCATGTTTACCTGTGGCTCAGCTCGTATTGAGCATGACCAAAGAGGCACCTTACAGACACTAAATGTCAATATCTCTAGAATTTAAAAAATGACCAATGTTTTTTTTTCCTTCAGATAAAAGAAGTCAGGTAAACAAGATCATGGATTATTGGATCATAAAGGAGGGGACTGCTAACACTTTCACACTATCCATAGGCCATAAACAGCCTGTTATTTTAAACGCTGACCATAAACAAACTCTGACATGGTTAACCGACACTGGCTAACTTTGTTAAATCCACTGACATGCTAACTAGTTCATACACTAAGACTAACGTAACAGGTAACTACTGGCCTTGAGGTAGTAACCGTCTAAGATCATTGCCGGTGTCTGGTAAACTTGTACTTGTACTGGTGCAGCATCTGTCAGATAAGGCTGGCTAACGACATGTAGCCATGTACTGTCTGCAACCAAAGCTAAAGTCAACTAACTGAGCTCTCAGTAAACTAGCCAGTTAGCTACAGCAAAAATTCCAGTTTAGTGGTGTTTGTTGGAGTAACTAGCTTAACGTTAGCTGACTGTCCTAACTACCATTAACGATATCCAGCCGACTAATCAGATGATAATGTCTGCACACTCCGTGTGCTTGTTTAATCTTCAGCAGTGCTGGAGACACGGCTAGTTTAGCCGGCTAACGTTACAAACTTAGCTGACTTAGCTATTGTCCAACGGCCACCAGCTAGCCGGCGTGCTAACTAACTTAGCTACTTAGCAGCCGTGCTAGTTGTCCGCCATCACAGAGCTAGTCAAACAGTTTGGTTCAGACTTGGAACGAATACGTTCTGACATTACGAGAAAGCCGTCGGTAACCTCGCCGGTTTAAGCCACACAAGCAGCCTTGTTTTACCTTGCCCGCTGTCCCGCTCCTTCCTTACTCGGTGTATCTCTACGACTCTCTAACGTTACGGCTGTCGGTAAAATACCCAACCGAACAGGCCCCACGGTCTGCTACGGCTCTCTTGCCATCTCTGTGCAGGAGCGTCCGTCCGGCGAACAGTCGAGCGACAGGCGCGCCACCCCAAATACTGCTGTGTAATAAGACGGGACACGAGTTGGCCCCCAGTCAACACTGTGAATATACACGTAGTGTTGCTACTGCACAACGCAGACAGTTTGATGGCCACTTCATTGTTTGTATTCTTTAATTCTCACAGTTAATCTTTTAGTTTCTACTGCAGCCGTGTTCACCTGCGTGCGTTTATTATGGTTCAGGTTTGGATGTTACAGTGGTTCAGGTGGAGGTCTGGACCCAAAAGAATGTCAAATTAAATCTGAAGGTTCACAAGATGGAAAAAAAATAAAATATCTGTTACCCCAAAGTGTTCATAGAGTGTTTATTTGACTTTTGCTTTTATTATTTTATTATTCCAGTGAAACCATCTGAGAAGGAGACAGTCACTCCTGAGGGGATCACCTGTGCAGATTTATTTTCTATTAAAAACTGCAGAATGACTTATAGTCAAACTGCTCTCCTTACACTGCATTTATCAAAGCTGGACTACACACACACATTTTTGCACCTCAGACCCCAGCTGGTGCAGGCTGATCTGTTTTCACTCAGAGGCACTTGCTGCTTTTTTCTGCTGTTGTTGTTGTGGTCTGGAATGAGTCAGTTCATGATTCGAAGGTACACCCTTCAGTAGTATCACCTGGGATCATTGTGTGTTTTGGGTGTTTCAGCAAAAGCATGGCATGTGTAAGCTCTAATTCCCTGAGTAAACAGGTGTGAGATTTGAAATCCACAGTTTACAGCGAGGTTTCTGAAATTATTCTGTTGGGTACAGGGCCAAAACAACTCGCTGAGTTGTTATTGTGTCTTAGGGGTGTTGATGCTTGGCCTTTCCCTCATTTCCAAATGACTAGCCTATCCTTTCAACTAAAGCTTGTGCGCACTGAAGAAATAATCCACCTGCAAATCTTGACTGAGATTTTTTTGCCTGGGGATGTGAAGAGACTCGCTGCAGAAACCAGAGGATGAAACCAGACTGATTTGATATTTCAGCTCTTATAATAACATTTTTATCCTCACGGTGATCACATTCCATTGGGTGTAAATGCTTCAAGATGTTATATAGAAACACTTGCTGTGAATCAAAGGACATGAGTGTGCTTTAAGCAAATTAAAACTAAATGTATTAGCAAACCCAAACCACACTCTTGGTTGACCGGCCAGATGTGCTGTTCATTTACTTTCACGGCAACAATCAGCAATTTACTCTATAAGTTCCTTTTTTTTTTAGCATGGAGTCTTTGTAGGTTTGTACATTTCTCTTGTCTACCCAGCTCTATATCGTCAAGAGTTATAGTGATTATGTGATTATGGTGATACATTAATTATAAAGGAGTTTCTGATAAATATGTTGAGGAGAGGCTGAAATAATGTTAGACAGAGGAGTGTCATTATATTTGATGTGATACATCAGTCTGATCACACACTGAAATAAAATAGTTTTCATCTGACAGACATCAGCTTGGTTCATTTGAGGTTTTGGGTTTCAGGAAGGATAAAGTGCCAAAACTGCTGTTTACCAAACACTTGGAACCATATACACAGTACAGCAGAGAGTATGTGCACACAGAGACCGGTCAGACCACCGTCACACCACCATTTACTGAGGCCCTCTGGCGGACAGAGAAGGGAGTGACCGATGTTATGATCTTCATATGACAGGGTTAATTTTAAAATCATTTGAAGATAATTAAATATTATGGTGTTTCTACAGTGACTAACTGTGCCTGTATGGTGACCCAGCCCCACCCTGAGCCTCCTGTGTGTATAGAACAGAATAGTTTAGAATAGTTTGAGTTAGTTTGAGAGAATTTAACAGGACGCTCTAAAAGAACAGCTGGTCCCAGTGTGGCCTCAGACTGGTCCCTGTGCTTTAGCTGGACTGGAAAAGCCACTGCCCTTAAATTAACTGTTACTGTGTAAATGTTGTATGTAAATGTGATAAAATTTGATCCTCACACAGCAGACATAGACCAGATCAGTATCATTGTCTGAACGTATCAGAGAACTTCCCATGTTGTAGAGCTGCTGCTCAGTCTGCTGGATTATGGTTTTATTCTGGAGGCTCATGTTGGGTGGAGGGCTGGTGGACCAGGTGAGCTCAGGCTCAGGGTAGATCCTGTTTCCCACCTGCTCAAGGTCGACTTCACCGACTGCAGCTGCAAAACAAGAGGATCTTTGTTATGAATTTGACAAAATATTTGCTATTGTATGTTTATAAATGCACAGAAACAGAAACAGATGGTTTCCTGTGTCTTCCTCATATCATCCACTCTTAGGCTGATAAATGAATCCTTGTGTCCTCTCTTGGTGCTGGTGTAGCACTTGTATCTGCCCTGGTTCTGAACCTCCACCCCTGTCAGCTGGAGTGAGGCGTTTCCTATGGAGATCTGGTCCTTGAATAGTGACGTCCTGCCTCTGAAACTCTGGTCCTGGTGTGTGAGCTGGTCTTGGCTGTGGTAGTAGGAGTGGACACGAAGGTTTCCGGCTGTCTGGTTAATCCAGTGGATGACCACATCAGTGCCAGTCTGGAAGATGCATGGTAAGACAGGAGACCAGCTGCAGAGGAAATGCTTAAACACACGGAAGAACAGAACACCGGCTCTGTTTGTAAAAAGCGTGGAGGCTTACTCGTTCACACTGAGCAGGAACAGCAACCCGACATCTTCTGTAAAGCCTGGCTGCCGGAGCATTGCTGTTATCGTTGCCTCTTTGTCTCCTTCATTTTTCTCACATGTTTTTGTGAGATGTGTTATGTTGTCTCACTTGTCTCTTGATGTGGGTCTGGGTTTCCATGCAGGCTTAGGCTGTGACAGGAGTTGATTAAAGGGAGAGATTAAATACTGATGTATTACTACTACTAATGCTGATGTATGTGTCATTAGTATTTGCAATAATCATTACATCAACATTAAATTCAACATTAAGCACAGAAAAGGCCACTTTAAAAAATAATGACTGATAAAAATGACTGATCTATGTTTTACTCTTTGTATGTTCATTTTGGAAAAAATAAAAATAAAAAATGTGTTTCCATGGAAATGTGGTGTGCTTTCTTTGGAGTCTGCTGGTGCACAGATACACACACACACACGCACGCACACACACACACACACACACACACACACACACACACACACACACACACACACACACA
>JBBMJY010000013.1:17632459-17656522 GCA_037833715.1 Toxotes lorentzi
ACAGCTGAAAGCAGCATGGACTGACTCCCACCCTCTACTGACCTCAGAGTCTCCAGTCCACAGTCTGGACTCTCCACGAGATCAGACAGATCCTTCACTCCTGAATCCTGCAGCCTGTTTTCACTCAGGTCCAGGTGTCTCAGATGGGAGGGGATGGACTTCAGAGCTGAGACCAGAGAAGCACAGCTGATCTCTGACAAACTGCACCAACTCAACCTGAATAAAGAATAAAACGTGAGTTTAGGAGACAAAGTTCCTGCTTGAAACCGTTCAGTGTATCATCATCTGTTCAGCTTTCACAACTTTCACATCATATTAATCTCAGCTTAGAACAAAAATACGGTGTCTGACCCCAGAGTCTCCAGTCCACATTCTGGACTCTCCAGAAAACCACACAGATCTTTCACTACTGAATCCTGCAGGTCCTTTTCAATTAGGTCCAGGTCTCTGAGATGGGAGGGGTTGGACTCCAGAGCTGAGACCAGAGAAGCGCAGCTGAAATTCATATCTCTGTATTTTTATTATATATGTTGGTATTTTGAACAAAGTGGGATAAATATTCAATGGTAAGTCAAAGCCACATGTGAGATATCACAAGCACTTTTATTTAAATAGACTGGGATCAAAATAAATGCAGAGACAGGGTTTCCTTTCCTCTTAATAAAATATACAGCTGCAAATTAGGAAAAATTCAAGAGAATTCTGAACCATTCTACAGGACGTTATCAACCCCAGGCCTCCGATGAGACCCTTTTTAAATTCCCACACTCACTCAATTTACTCACAACCTTACAAAACGCAAATTTAGTACAACCGATATCAGTTAATGAATTGAATTTAGCTATCTCTAAATTAAAGGCCGGAAAGTCCCCAGGTGCTGACGGTCATTAAAACCACAACTATCTCCACTATTACTCAACACGTAATAGTGTTGAGTATTTCTCCCTCCTGGAGGGAAGTAATTATCTCAGTCAGTCCCAAAGAGGACAAAGACAATGACTACGATAAACCCACAGCTGGAATAAAGATTGATGGGGATCTCTCTGACTCTTTCATCCTTGAGAGGGGAACGAGACAGGGTTGCCTGATTTCCCCTCTCCTCTTCGTTTTATTTAGCAAACCCTTAGGCCAATTAATAAGACAAAGCAAACTTGTCAAAGGCACAGCAGGGACTGAACAGAAGGTAACGCTGTTCGCAGACGACGTTTTGGTATTCCTGGAGGAGCCTGAGAAATCATTTATAGGACTGATGACACTAGTGGCCGATTTTGGGAAACTATCAGGCTATAAACTCAATATACGGAAAACACAAGTCATGACTTTAAATTTTAGTGCTTCAAAAATTCTACAGGATAGATATAACCTTCAATGGGAGGCCGAAATTTTGACGAACGATCTCTCACAGGCAAATTACGGACCTTTATCTTCAAAACTAAAATCAGATATGCATAGATGGAACCTCATCCCCTTTCTAAGTTTGAATTCAAGGATACGTGCAGTCAAAATGAATATTCTCCCCCGTTTATTATACATCTTTCGGACTCTGCCAGTAGAAGTGAGCGATAACCAATTCAGAGAATGGGATAAATGGTTTCCCGTTTCATCTAGCAGGGAAAGAAACCAAGAATCCCATTCAACATTTTACAACTAGGAAGGGAGAGGGGTGGGATGGCACTCTGTTGCCTAAGATATGATTACTATGCATCACAACTAATTCCTTTATTAGTTGTTTTTACAAACTGGGGACAGGAGAAGTTTCTCGATGACCCAGACTGGTCCCAGTATGAGATGTTCTTCATCCTCTTCCCTCTGTGGACATGAATGCATTCGTTATGGCACTGCTCAATAATCTCATAAAATCGATTTTACATTACTTGCAGTGATAAATCAGATTTCCATTCCCTCTTCCTATTTTTTCCACCTTTCATCAGGAAACATCATCAGTTTTCATCAGTTAATTTGAAGACACAACTGTCATCAGTGCTGAAAGGAGCCAAGTTGGCAACACTGCCTGTAAACATCCCCCGATGATGCAATAAATTGTTTATGCCGATTGGCAACGGCCAATGGGGAAACTCAGACGCTCGGCTGACCGACCAATGGTGTAACTCAGTCAATCAGTCAGTGACTGACCTTCGGTTTATAGGGCCGGGCCCACTGTTGCAGCCGAGCCACAATGGACCACATTCTTAGTAAATATCCATTTAGGGCACCGACTGAACCATCACTGAATCATCCTCAGGTCAGGTTTGAGTAGAAATAGCCTCTTGTGACGGCTGACAAACAAAATAATGTGTCCTCTGCTACTGAAGCTGAAACACTGGTTGGAAAGAACAAAGCCTTCAGAGCAGCAGTCACACTCTTCAGTGGTGGAAATAAGGCTGTCAGTGCTCAGACAGAAAAAAATCAGTGGCTGCATTAAAAAAACTCAGGGTTGTAATGATGGTTATTAAAAAACCTTTAAAAAAAGACTTGCTGCTCCACGGCCGCAGCAAGTTAAGAGTGCGGCTTTGGACTTTGGACCGCCCGGAGATTGGAGGGTTGCCAGTTCGATTCCTCAACCAAGCAAAACGGATATGAGTGGTGGTGAAGGAGATGCCCCCCCCCCTCTGCGATCATGGCTGTGGTGCCCCTGAGCAAAGCACCGATCACCAGGTCAGTTTACAGTAGAAACAGCCTCTTACTTTGGGTTTGAGGGTTCAGGTCCATCACTGGAGACTGGAGGCTGATCTTTGGACCGGTCACTCCTCATAGAGAGACAGATGGATCCTGCAGACCTCGCTCTGTCCAGCTCTTCATCCAAATAACTCATGTTCTCTGGTCTGCGAGTTAAACCTGTAACACTGGACACACACACACACACACACACACACACACACACACACACACACTATAATAAACCCAGTCAGTTCACCTCTGAAGTTAGAAGCTTCTTATCTATTTTACATTTGTATAATTAAAACACTGTGTATTTTCTATCCATCATAAAGACAAACTTTGACTGTGGTTTAAATCCAACAACTGGTCAGACTTCAGATAAACATCACATGTTCCATATTTAGTTGTGAGAGCAAAGAAACCAGGAAAATAAAAAAAGGAAATGAAATTCGAAGACGTCACTTTGGGCCCTGAGTCACTGTGACTTTATACTGGCTGGTTATTTTTCAGATTGAACTGGAACAATGAGAGATTATTATTAACTCTCACCCTGCACAGGTTTAAATGGACAGTCGACGTGACTGTGCCTCTGTTTGTGTGTACAAAACAGGTTCACCACCACAGTTCATGTATTCATTAAAGCTGTTGTGGAGCAGCTGTAAACAGCTACTTTCAGTAGAAAGTAGTTCAAGCCTGCTCAAAAAGTCACCACTGCTTCACCAGAAGAACCTTCAGGTTTTGGACCCCCCCCAACCCCCCCCCCCCCCAATTGAGTTATAGGTTATAGGTCACACTACAGGTGGAAAAGGCTCTGAAATGATTTATCTTGGTCTTTTTTTTTTTTTTACATCACAGAAACCTGGCTTTTATCAGGGGTGTATAGACTTTTTATATCCATGGTACGTGTGTTCAGACTTGTGGCTCCGTTAGCTGCCGACCCGTCCAGTGGGAGACTAAAACTACACCCTGACAATGGAATAAGAACGATACCAGATATAAAACTTACGCTGCGTCTTCACCGACCGTCCATCAACAGCCACGACCACACTTCCTGCCGAATTCCTTCACAATAAAGAGCTTCTGGTGCGTGGATTTCTGCATGGGTCACTTTATATATGTAAATATATAAAATACCCACAAGTTTAAGTTGATTTAATTTCAGATTCAGAGTACAGGAGTACAGAGCAAAGGTAACAGAGACCATGCCAATGATCTGGACCTAACTGGGGGTGTGTACTCTCACTGCTGTCATCTCAACGTTGGCTTTGATGTGTTTTTAATCTGGTGTCTTTCCCAAGATGTGGTCTGCTTTGTGTCTCCCTTGTGTTTCCCCACCCTGGTGTGTTTGTCCCCGTCTGTGGCTTTTAAGAAGCGGTTCATCACCCCTGATGACTTACCTGTGTTTTTCACCTGTGCTGCAGCCTCACCACCCTCTGCCTGTCACATTCCTCGTTACAGTAAACTCTGTTGATCTGAATCCAGCCTCTGAGTTCTTGCATTTGAGTCCCGAATAGACTGAACCGTTAAAACACCAAATCTGTATGACAATTTAATTTCAGTTTATCACATTTATTTATTCCCTTTAACTGAAACCTGGCTGTGTCATGAAGACTAAGTTAGCCTAAAGGAATCCACCCCCCAAGTCAGATTAATACTCACATCTCTTTGGGCTGCGGAGGAGGTGGACCCACAAGATAGAAATAACATAAGATAAAAAATATATATAAAGAATAAATGCAGGCTTTAAAAATATATTAATTAATAATTTAATGAACTATTAATTAACCCTAAAACAAAACTTAATTCTAACTCACTTTAAAGAAGCTTTGATCTTTTTTATCAGGTTTAGTCCACAGTAGAGATGAAATAATTAATAAATAGTGGTTAGCACTGTCGCCTCACAGCAAGAGGGCTGCGGGTTCGAACCCCGGTCTGAGCTCTTCTGTGTGGAGTTCACATGTTCTCCCTGAGCCTGTGTGGGTTCTCTCCGGGTTCTCCGGCTTCCTCCCACAATCCCAAAAACATGCACATTAGGTTAACGGGCTACTTTACATTGTCCCTGTGTGAGTGTGTGTGTGGTTATCAGTCTTTGTGTGTCAGCCCTGTGATTGACTGGTGACCATAGTCAGCTGGGATCCAGCTCCCCCTGACGGATTAAGCAGTAGAAAATGGATGGATTTTAATATTCATGTGGACACTGATAATGAGCCTTAGCTCTGCTTTTATCTCATTACTAGCTGGCTTCTCTCAGAGTGTAAATAAACCCATACCGTGTAGTTCTAGCCAACTACAGATCTGTATCTAACCTTCCCTTTCTCTCTAAGATCCTTGAGAAAGCATCCTCTAATCATGATTTTCACTAACTGCATCAGACAAAGGGCTCGTCTCTGTACTGGTCTTCTTAGATCTTAGTGCTGAATTTGACACCATTGACCATCCACATTTATCTGGCATCAAAGCAGCGACACGCTTACTGTGGTTCCTATAGTCTCCAAAAGTAGAATGGGAGGCAGAACCACCCTCAGCTCGCAGGTTCCAGTGGAACCATTTACCAGTCTGGGTCTGGGAAGCAGACACTCTCCACGACCCTTGTATTGTGTTAGGGTCAAATCTGACCCGTTTACTATTTAAAGTATGTAAAAAGTACCATTTCCTTGTTTTTATTGGAACAAGGTTTCATGATTTCCTCGGGAACAGCTGTTTTAACACAACAAAAGAAATTTTCATCAGTTTAGTAAATTCTGAAAGTCTCTAAAAAAGAAAGAGACATATGTAGTGCTACGGGTCAAATATGACCCATGAAGAATATTGACAGCTGTATGCATCCATGCATCATATAAAAGTTTTCGATTGCTCTGTGGATCAAACTGGACTCAATTTACACTCTCCCCACTACACCCCACCCCTTGTCAATGTTCAGTTTGAAAATGTTTTAACATGCACAGACAGACACAGTCCATTTTGTCTTTGTTCAATGTTCAGTTTGAGAGAGTGAGAGAAGCTTGCTGTTGTTCATGGTTTTTTTCATGTTCTATTTGCATTTACAGTTTTGACCAAAGTAAAGTTTGGTTTTGTGAAAAAGAAAATATTTTTTTTACCTCTATCCTAACAGAAATCTGTACGCGTCAGCTTTGACGTGTAACACAACAGATGTCACTATGGTTAATAATATTAAGTAAAAAAAAATACAAGCAATTTATTTTGGTGGTATGTTTTAATATTAGATATATTAGGTAGATAACATAATTACCCATGGTCTTCATTATAACAAAGATAATGAGTGAATTTAAATATTGTTGGTATATTGTAAGAGAAAAGGTCCATAGGGCCAAAAATGAACACTTAATACAGTGTTTACATGGATTAGAGTTAGATATGAGGTAAAAAACAATACTGTCTGATAATCATCGTTCTCTGAGTATTTTAGGCTGAGTTAAGTCATGGGTCAGTTTTGACCCGCTAACACAAAAGACGTGGGCAGCTTTCTGACACATTACGAGGGTTAAGAGCAGACTGAAAACCTTCTTCTTTGATAGATCTTATAGTCAGTTCTGGCTCAGGGTTTCCTTGAACCATCCCCTAATTATGCTGCTATAGGCCCAGACTGTCGGCGGACTTCCCATGATGCACTGAGCTCCTCTCTTCTCCCCCCTCTATCTGCTCACATTCATGTCCCTGTAATGCTTGTTACTAAGTCGTCGCTCTCTGCGGGTGTTTCTGCCTTTGGAGGTGCAGAGTCTGGATCTGTGATCGTAAACCACCCACTGCTACAACTGTCAGTATTTGTCTTATTAGTGTTATTGTTATTCATTTATATGTGGAACTTGCCCTGTGTTACGTTCCCTTTCCCTCCTGCTCTCTTTGTAGTAATATAAGGAATATGGTCTAGAGTTCTGTGAAAACTGAGAAAATGATTTGGTGATATATGCAGAGTATAAATTTCACTGCTCCTTTGTTAAAAATTTTAAACAAAGCTCGATTTCAAATGGACGAATGAACACAGATGGTCACACATACATTTAAAAAAATACACTTCATTTAAAACCAAAATTACAAGTCGTTTGTTTAAAACATCAGGAATAAATTTGTGATAAATGAGCATGCATATAATTTCATTTTATTAAGACCAAATTCAATTTCAAATATAGTGATAGTGATATACCTTTTAGAAATATTGTATTTAGCTCCACTTTAAAAGATGTACATCAAATTATACAATTAAAGTATACAATTAACCTAAGTATCTAAACTGTAAAATTCACTAAATCAGAATACATGCTGTGTGACAACAGCTTTGTGTGATTACACACTTTGATATTTTCGTTCATGCATACATGCACTCAGCACTGACTTTAGCAGTGACTCAGTGATAAAGAGCTTGTTTGGTGGAGGGTTCGAATGCTGCCTCTGTCTCACTTCATCTGGTCTTAAAGGTAAAACGGTCGTAGTCTGACCGTGTCTCATTGTTTCAGCTTTAACAACCACATTTCATTAACAAGCCTCCCAGTGTTCCCAGTCTGCACGGGCTGCCATCTTTGTCTCCTACAGTTATGTTTTCTTCTCATGTTGCGAGTTTGTTCTCCGGCAGAAGCAGATTGCGTTGAAGAAGCGGCAGTGGCACGTGGCGTATGTGTCACAGCAGCCAGACTGGGGTAAACAGCTTTGTGTGAGCTGAGAGCATGCAGGCTTCACAGGTTTGAGCATCACTTTAGGATCATTTGGAGGAACAGGAACCACTCTGGATTTCTGGAAGGTTGGGAGAACAGAAAGAGAGCATCGGCTTCAGAGTCTGACTCCTCTGCAGTGTTACAGTGATACTGTCTCAGCTGTATTTACTGAAAGCCACAAATGAAAAGCTTTTTGAACCCGTTACGCTTCCATAGAGGAGAACTGACTGAAGGAGGTACCGTCTATCAACAGAAGATAAACCACCGGGCTGTGCAGGTCTTCCACTTACCGGTGCACTCTGCCGTTCATACTGTCCTCTCCTGGCGAACAGTGGCCTCTGTCTGCCTTGGTTCAAAGACACTGTTGAAACAACATCAGTGTGTTTAGGTAAAGACGCTGCAGGACTTTGCTTTGTGTCTGACATTCAGTCAGCATTAGGATTTAAAAAGATCTGTTTGTAATGTTAAAACAAATATACATTTGAAATTTGTCGTTTCCAGCTGCCAGCTCTGTTTGAGATGAGAGACAAAGGCAAAACTCAAAAAATGGGTTAAAAGATTTTTTTATTGTGCAAACAGCAAACTGAATGTCTTTTCCTCCAGATGAAACTTGAAACAGGATTTTTGGCTAATTTGCATACATATGAAAACCAGCAGCTTGGATAGACTTTTTAATTTGGTACGGGTCCAAAAACATGGCCGCCATCAAAAGATGGCGGGACTTAGCAGGAAACTGGTCGACAACTGAAGCAGTGATGACACTCAGCACATGAACATATGCTTTAATACTTAGGTTATACACATGAAAAACAATAAATCAAACACACATCGTCATTGCACCATCCATGTCTTTACCCGTCTTCTCTTTTCATTAACTCCAGCCAAAGTCTTAATAACTACATGGACACTTTGTTTGCACACAGCAGCTTTAATTTGGGGCGATTGAGCTTCTTCATTCTGTTGAGCTCAAAAAAGGTCAGAACCCACAAACTTACAGCTATAGTCATAACTTAAGATCATAACATAATTATGCTATAATCATGACACCAAAAAAATCCTAGAATTTATTTCAGTGTGGGCCTTCGGTCACTTCCTTCTCTGTCCTCCAGAGGGCCTAAGTAAATCCCTTATGCAGCCTTGTGTGTTTAATTCCTGCTGCATTTCATGGTGTGGACATACTCTCTGCTGTAAACCTCTCCTGAAACCCAAAACCTCAAATGAACCAAGCTGATGTTTATCAGATGAAAACTGATTGACATGTTCCCTCCTGTCAGACTGTGGGCACAACTGAAAACACGCAGTCAGTAAAGCCCCCGGCCACATGTTTGAGCCTTCACACAAAATGTGACAGCAATGCAATTCATATTACGCAGTTATGAATGTACATGCATACATACAGGATAAAAATACATACATTCTGAGTCAATTCCAATTTGCAGCCTAACACTATGGTTTTATGGCTGGAATCATTCACTAGTCAAACACAGCTGCTGTGGCTTTGGTCTTTTGAAGAGGCTGATCCAAAACTTAGGAGATCCAGCAGATAAGCAGCCACAGAAACCACACCCAATACAGTGACCACAGGCCTGTCATGAGACCAGGGAGGAATTCTTTAAGACATGTGACTTGATCCCAAACTTCACAGAGCGAGATAAGACTCTATCGTTCTATTAAGCCTCTTATACACACACACACACGTCTCCAAGTCGATACAGTATATGCTGTGCTATGAGACGCCTCCCTCCTCCGGATCAGGTTAAGCCACTCAAACATGGGAGCTGCCTGACATTTTAACGTTTCCATGACGGAGCACATACTTCTGCCACCAACAGTTATAATTCTGCTAAAATCATGCAGTATCAAACCTGGCTGTACATAAAAGTGTCTCATTAAAAAGACGTATCCCTTGAACACTCTTAACTATGAACAGTAAATCGTACATCAGAGAGCAGGGCACCGTGCTGCAGGCTAACTATTTCAGTCATGCCAATGCCATGTTCCATCCAAACTCACTGTTTGTCACATTTACTATTTTATATAGTTGAGTTCATCTGAGTACCAGTCAGGCCCTGCAGTATTTAAGTGTTTAGGGAAGGGGCCAAAGCTCAAACACCTATTGCACTGGATGTGCAGAATGATGCATCCAGGGCCACTTCATATAAGGGAGCGGGCGCCTGTGACAGCCAGCGTGTTTCCTATACTGCAGTTCATTTCACGATGGTTAAACTCGGAAACCAAACTTCAGCTGCTGCCTTAAAAACATGGGTAAACTCAGTTTGATGATGAGTTTGCTTCAGCTCAAAAAGCTTCAGTTTTACAAGTGCCTCAACTAATCATCATGTGTTGTTTAAACCTAACACTGAGCTAAAACAGCCACAGAGCAGCACAAGCCACAGGGACTTCCAGCCATTAACGTTACACAGTTTTCACACGTCTTTTCTAACTCAGGTTTTCTCCACACGTATAATTCAACACTATTTCAACTCACAATTTCAAGTTAAGATAACGTCAACTATGTTCATACCAACTGTGATTTCAGGTTTACATTTATTTCTTATCTTGACTAATATTTTTTTTTTTACCAGTTTCCTTAAACCTCACATTGATTCAACTTACAACTCACATAAAGTTTATTTTAACTTTAACACTGGTTTCTAGTACATTTTTAAAAATCACAGTGCCCCCAGCTAATGCTGAAAATGGAGAGGTGGCGATTGAAGGGATGGAAACAGTTAAAATTTGGAAGATGGCGGGAGGGGGGAGAGATGGAGAAAGAGAAAAGTGAGTCAAACAGATGGAGAGGTGTGATAAGGAGGGATATGGTGTGTACAATCTCAACATGTGGCGTACTAACAGCTAATCACAGTCTCTAACATTCGTCATACACAACACTTACATCATTTTTGTTGAACGTGGTTTTTCATAAGTCGCCTGAAGCTGCAGGTGTCCTCTTTACATGGATACGGTCACATTCATCATCTGACCTCTGAATGCTTTGAACATACTTGGTCATTTACTGGTGTCAAGAGTATGATGAAAGGTTTCACAGAATAATCTTTTACTAACGTCAAAGTAACGTGTTACAAAAACCAGTCCACTTCATCTGATATTTATCAGCTGTACTTTGCTTTTCTTTGACGTGGTCTGTTTGGTCAATTTTGAAAAACGTGTCCACATTCCTCATAACTAGAGTTCAAACTTGTTTTCAGAAGTCTGTGTTGTTTTTCACCTCTATCTTTTTCTCACGCTGAAGATTTTCACAAAGGGCGGCTTCGTGTCCAACCAGGGCTCCAACACGTATTCCCTTCATGATCCAGGACTCCACCACGGACCTAAAACCAACGGACACATTTAATCCTTGTTTTTATTTATTGTAATTCTAATAAATGACATGCTGGACAGTTGTGGTCAGGACATGGACACAAAAATAACTTTTAAAGTTTAAAAGTTCAAACTGACCAGTGCCAATTTGGTGCAGAGCTTCTTACAAACACGTATAATATAACCTTACTGCATTTTTAGAAATCTTCTTTAAAAAATTAACTCACTTGTTGGTTTTCACAGTGTTGAACTGATATTTTCTTAGATCACACCCTGATTCGCTCAGATGTGTCCTCTGAAAAGAAACGAGGAAGACCATGGAGGACAGCTGCTTAACTTTTACGCGCTACAGCAGAACAAAATAAAACAAAGTGAAGGAGCGCTTCATGGCCGTTAGGTCCTACAACTGAGACACGGATCCTCAAAGGTTCAGCAGACACACAGATCACCTCCTTCTCTCTTACGATTTGAGACATTAAATTAAAAATCAAGCAGCATCTTCGGGTGCTGATGCAGATGATCCAGAATAAATCAGCTCCACTCTGACTGTGTAGCTAACTAGCTAAGTGACGCTTAGCTAACTATGTTAGCTATGCTAGCTCACAAGAGAACCTTTTGTTGTTCTCCCCTGGTAACATCTTTTCCTTTCTAAATGCACAGGCACTTACTAAAATATCTGGACACCTGTGGCAAAATTAACGCTAAACTATTTAATTTTTGGCTTTGATAAATGCGCAGGATGAAACCGTACGGATGCAGTCAGATCCGCAGAGCGCGGCCGCTGAGCTGAGCTTTTCCTTTTCACCAGGACAGGAAGCTGCAGAGCGACTAAATCATAACGACACGCCTGAAAAAATCAGATGGACTCACCTGTGAAACAGGGCGGGAAACCTCGTGTACGCCAGGTTTCATTTCATGTCCGCCTCAACGTGTAGTTCACCATAAGGTGCATCCCTCCGCCGCAGAAAGTAGTCCATTGTCGTTTTCTATGTATCGTGTCAATAATTTAGCTGCCGTTGAAATGCTACAGCCTATTCCTGTGTGGATAACGGGTCAGCCCCATGCTTCAGTATTATTACTGTTTTATAGTAACAGTACCTCTGTATTATATTTCCTTCATCATCAAAAACTGCATTAACAGCACCAGCAGCAGCTCAGTCACTTTGACTGTAGTAGTGGTAGTAGTGGTAATGGTAGAAGTAGTGGTAGTAGTGGTACTAGTAGTGGTAGTGGTAGTGGTAGTAGCAGTAGTGGTAGTGGTAGTAGTGGTAGTAGTACTGGTAGTGGTAGTAGAAGTAGTGGTAGTAGTAGTGGTAGTAGTGGTAGTAGCAGTAGTGGTAGTAGTAGTGGTAGTAGTAGTGGTGGTAGTGGTAGTAGCAGTAGTGGTAGTGGTAGTAGTGGTAGTAGTAGTGGTAGTAGCAGTAGTGGTAGTGGTAGTAGTAGTGGTGGTAGTAGTGGTAGAAGTAGTGGTAGTGGTAGAAGTAGTGGTAGTAGTGGTAGTAGTGGTAGAAGTAGTAGTAGTGGTGGTAGTAGTGGTAGAAGTAGTGGTAGTGGTAGAAGTAGTGGTAGTAGTGGTAGCAATAGTGGTAGTGGTAGTAGTGGTAGTAGTACTGGTAGTGGTAGTAGAAGTAGTGGTAGTAGTGGTAGTGGTAGTAGTGGTAGTGGTAGCAGTGGTAGTAGTAGTAGTGGTAGTAGCAGTAGTGGTAGTGGTAGTAGTGGTAGTAGTACTGGTAGTGGTAGTAGAAGTAGTGGTAGTAGTAGTGGTAGTAGTAGTGGTGGTAGTAGTGGTAGTAGTGGTACTAGTAGTGGTAGTGGTAGTAGTAGTGGTAGCAGTGGTAGTAGTGGTAGTAGCAGTAGTGGTAGTAGTGGTAGTGGTAGAAATAGTGGTAGTAGTGGTACTAGTAGTGGTAGTGGTAGTAGTAGTGGTAGTAGCAGTAGTGGTAGTGGTAGTGGTAGTAGTGGTAGTAGTACTGGTAGTGGTAGTAGTGGTAGTGGTAGTAGTAGTGGTGGTAGTAGTAGTGGTGGTAGTGGTAGTAGTAGTGGTGGTAGTAGTAGTGGTGGTAGTGGTAGTAGTAGTAGTGGTAGTAGCAGTACTGGTAGTGGTAGTAGAAGTAGTGGTAGTAGTGGTAGTGGTAGTAGTGGTAGTGGTAGTAGAAGTAGTGGTAGTAGTAGTGGTAGTAGTGGTAGTGGTAGTAGTGGTAGTAGCAGTAGTGGTAGTAGTGGTAGTAGTACTGGTAGTGGTAGTAGAAGTAGTGGTAGTAGTGGTAGTAGTGGTAGTAGTACTGGTAGTGGTAGTAGTAGTGGTAGTAGTGGTAGTAGTACTGATAGTAGTACTGGTAGTGGTGGTAGTAGTAGTAGTAGTACTGGTAGTGGTAGTAGTAGTAGTGGTAGTAGCAGTACTGGTAGTGGTAGTAGAAGTAGTGGTAGTAGTAGTGGTAGTAGTGGTAGTGGTAGTAGTGGTAGTGGTAGTAGTGGTAGTAGTGGTAGTAGCAGTAGTGGTAGTGGTAGTAGAAGTAGTGGTAGTAGTGGTAGTGGTAGTAGTGGTAGTAGTGGTAGTAGTACTGATAGTAGTACTGGTAGTGGTAGTAGTAGTGGTAGTAGTAGTTGTAGTAGTAGTGGTAGTAGTGGTAGTAGTACTGATAGTGGTACTGGTAGTGGTGGTAGTAGTGGTAGTAGTACTGGTAGTGGTAGTAGTAGCAGTGGTAGTAGTGGTAGAGGTAGTAGTGGTAGTAGTGGTAGTAGTACTGATAGTAGTACTGGTAGTGGTAGTAGTAGTTGTAGTAGTAGTGGTAGTAGTACTGGTAGTGGTAGTAGTAGCAGTGGTAGTGGTGGTAGAGGTAGTAGTGGTAGTGGTGGCAGTAGTACTGGTAGTGGTAGTAGTAGCAGTGGTAGTGGTAGTAGTAGTAGTGGTAGTGGTGGTAGAGGTAGTAGTGGTAGTAGTGGTAGTAGTACTGATAGTAGTACTGGTAGTGGCAGTAGTACCTCACAGAGGCCTGTGCTCTAAGCTGTTTATCTCAGTCCTTGCTGTCATACATTTGAGTTCTGTTTCTCTGAGTTTTTAGAGGAAAAGATTTTTTTGATGGTTTGTCTGAACTTGTCATGGATTGTCTTTAGATGGAGCAATTTCTTTGCTTAGGTTGTGCCTGATGAATCATGTTTTCATTTCCTATTTGAATGTGAACATGAAATATAAATTTAAAAAAATAAAATTTTAATTAAATTAAAATTTGCTGATCATGTCGGGGTTGAATAATAAAAGCTGTTTGATTTATGTATTGATTCTAAGATTTGTATTTAAACCTTTAAAACATGTTTCTTAAAGCCCTGTTAATTCCTGAAGTGTGTCCCTGAAGACGTGTTTAACTCTGAACGTACGGTGCATGCTCAGTCATCTCCCCGGGGTCAGTGTTAAACTTTGTGCACAGAGGAACCAGAGGAGGATACTGACCATCAACCATCCACCAGCAGTTCTGTGACACAACCAGCAGCTCTTCATGCTGTTACTGTATACTTTGGATTTTCTTGTTTATGATACTGATAATGAAAATAAATGTCCTTAGTTTAAAAATGATTATACATCCAGATATGTGTGTGTGTGTGTTGGGGTGGGAGGGGCTATAAAACAAAGCAGTTACTGTCATGGCACCCAGATGGCCAGCAGCGGCCCTGGTCTCATATATTTTTAACTGCCATTGCAGTAAAACAGTGCTGCGGCACCTTCAGCCCCCTGCCCCCCGCACCGACGGACAGCTTTAAGTTTAACAATCAAAAACGTATAAATCTGAGTTCAAAACTTGTCAAGTCAAATGAAGTGAAAGAGAAATGAGTTCACATAACTTCTATCACACTGTTCACTGGCTCCGTAGATGAATTATGGTTCAGACACAGTGTTGCTGCTGCCTTATATGGACATTTTCATGTACAATTTGGATTTACAGATTCTGCATAAAAAAAAATTAGATGAGTCTATCCACGGCCTCTCAACCCCACAACCTCAGGCCTGCTGTATAAAATAAATCACAGACTCCATGTGTACCGTGGACACGTCATTTACCTCATGTACATATACAAATATGAAGATGCTCTTATATTTTGATTTTATTGTTTTTCTGATATTGGAGTATATGTATATTCTATTGCAGTGTTTTTACTTTTATTTGTCTTTTATTTTTCTTCATTTTCAATTGGGAGTTGGTCTGTAACCAAAGAATTTCCCTGCGGGGATTAATAAAGTTTTTCTGATTCTGATATTCATTTTCACTCTGGCAGGATTTCAGGCGAAGCTTAGGAACAAGACTTTTTTAGAACAAGATCAATTCAACTCTGAAGACAAAGTACATTTGAAACTATCCTTAATGATAAATAAAGAACAGGAGGTCATCTACTAGATATTGATTATTTCTGTTGTTTATTTTTTAACCATTTTCTAGATAAAGAACAGGAGGTCATCTACTAGATATTGATTATTTCTGTTATTTATTTATTTTTTTAAACCATTTTCTAGCATTAGAATGTGACACGTGCTGTGTGTGGCCCCTCCACTGAGGGTCCATGGGAACCTGTAATTGTTATTTAATATTCTAAATGTTGTGGAGGTAGAGTTTCCTTGATGACCGCACAGATCAGTGTTTTCATTCTAAATAATGAAGCGGACAAGCTGCGGAGGCCATTAAAACCCACCTGTGCTCTGAGGGGCCTGGGCCCTGATGGCTGACACATTTCTGTGGGCAGCCTGAAGATCGTTGCGGGTGAAGAGTCCGGCGCTGACGCAGGCCACATGCAGGGCGCACAAACACAGGAGCGCCGGCTTCATCCTGGCTGCGCCGCGCTCCTTCTCCTGCGAAGCCACGAAGGAGCCCAGGGAGGAAAAGGCGCGCGTTGCGTGGGCAGCTGTAGCGCGTAAATCCGCCATCTTATTTTGATGTGGGCTTCTCCGGTTCTGCTTCTCACTGCTCTCAGTCCTAAATTTATTTGAGAGGCAGGCTCAGACACGCTCAGTACCCGCCCCTCTCTGTCCTCACACCTCTCAGCATCACAGACACCAGTGACCTGCGCGGCTGTAGTTTGGGAAAACTTTATGGTATGAAACGGTGCGTCTCTGACGGCTGTGACTGCTCCTTCTAAACCTGGTCATTCAGATTTCACAGTCTTATCCAAAGTCTAAGAAGAATCATATTAATACTAATATCATAGAGTGTCCCTGTGAGGGAAACTTGGACATGATGTCTCTGGTTTCCTCTGGTCTCTGTCATAGTCTCATCCACTGTGGACTCAGACACAGCCCATCTGATATCACTAAATAATTACAATGTTCTTTTTTTTTATTGTATTCTTTCTGCTGTGCTGAGAATATGTTCAGCTTTGTTCCCTAAATGCACTGAATGAAGTAAGTAGACCTCAGTTGTGCTTTACTTACCACACTGCAGCCTTATATAACTGAAACTGCTAGGAACTGGGCTCCAGGGCGTTCTCACCCCCCCCCCCTACCCCCCCTGCTTATACAGGGATAAAGGAAGCCAGGTGTAATTGGGCCCCAGGTGCCAGAGAAACTACTAACTATGAATGAGTTGATTTATGCTTTGATAGTAAACTTTAGAGAGTCAAGTTAAGAGTAAGGTTTGCTCGCTCAACACATCTAATGACCAACCATGAACAGATGATGTTGACAGATGTACTTTAAACCCATGCATTTTCTGAGGCTACATCCCTAAGAACAACAATCAAGGTCTCACAGTGGATTTAGGCTGTGATAGGAGATGTTAGAGTGTGGTAGCATCTGGTTTCTATATGTTTCTCACCACCACATCAACATTTATGACACTGTTGGTCCACCGGGCCTTTTCTGGTTTTTGGAGAAGCTCCCATGTTGCAGCATTCCTGTCTTCACTGAGATAAGATCAGGAATTTCAGGATTTCCCTCAAGCAGAGAAGAATACTTCTACTAATGAGAGCACAAGCTGAGATGCTTAATCGAACATTCGGCTGCCTACAGCTCGGACCACCTCTCACTACAAACATACATCAGCTACTGAGTTGAAAATGGAAAGGACTAAAGCATAAGCCACATGTCGGGTTTGGCAAAGTCATTCATGTATCCGAGACGATTTAGTGCCACACAAACCGCTTGATGTTCAATACAGAACTGATCAAATTCAGATTCACGTGTTCTTTATTTTTTACATGTCGGTGGGACAGTTTGTGCTCAGTGTCACAAATTTAAAGATGAAAAGCTCAACACCAAGGAAAGTTTAATGCATCGAGACCTGAGTCTCTTCATTGATCTGCATTTTAGACTGAAAGGTGACAAAACTGCTGCAGAGGAAATGCCACAGGAACAAGCAGCTGGCGGTGTTTAAAGTAGAATTACAGCTGGAGGGGCTGAGATCAGAGATAAGCTGCTGACAACCCCGATCATACACACAGGAGCTGCTCAAATGATCATGTGTGTACTGAATGTGCTCTCTGCATGTGCTTTGCACTGTAGAAAGAAAATGCTTGAATGAGTACATGCCAATGTGAATATGAATTAAACCAAAATGAAAGAAATGATCATGACAGCTGTTTCTCTGAGAACACAGGTCTGATTTAACACACAGCCCAAAGAAAACTCCTGAAATCAGACAAAACTGATCCAAACTTGTGTTTGCTTGACTTCGTGCATGGGCCTATGGACACGTGTGGTAAATGGCTGAAGGCATCGCAGTGACGTGACTGTGGACAGTATGGAAAGGTCTTCACACCTGTTTTTCCGTTACGTCTGCTGAAGGGTGCTGCAGGTGTGAGACCAGTTGTTTTAGCCAAAGTGCAGCCCACAGTGATGGGAACTCCTCAGTCTAAGGTTATACAGTCCAACCCCGCCCCCCTACGGCTCTGTAGGCATGTCCACTCACCTCTGGACTGCAGTGCATTTAAATTTGCATGTACTTGCTTGCTCAGCTGCTCAGGACAAGTTCAGTCTCTGATCTGTTATTGAACCTAAAGGGCAAAGAACTTCAAAGTTCTGTGACTGAAGGAGCAAACACGACACTGAGAATTCATCGGTCGTTCCAGGAGACGACTGGAGCAGCGTAATCCGGAGGATGGTGGTGACAAAGATTACTCTGCTTTATGCCTACACACCTACAGGCTGTTGACTTTGGCTAAGCCAGTGTTCCTTGCCATGTGTTAAAGAGATACTGAAACCATGTGGAGGCCACATGAGCTCCCTGCTTTTTAGCCATGATCTGTCCATTTGGGTCTCGACTGAAGTGTCTCAACAAATATTGGACAGATTACCATGAAATTTTGCACAGACATTTGTGTACTTTCATCTACTTTGGTTTAAATAATCAAATGACTGAATGATTATATAAATGAAGGTGGAAAACTGTCTTACCTCTCTGTTTGCCAGCTGAGCTGCGATGAGCATCAAAACAACTGTGTGGATGCGCTCAGCTTTTGCTGCTGACAAAGTTGGAGGTAAGGAGACAGGAACCCGCAATTTTCCAGCTATTCACTTGTCACTGAGCTGCACCTAAAGAACTGAAACTTCTTCAAAGTATATCTGATCTGCTCCCCTGGAATGAGCATGTCTCAGGGCGCTCAGATTACAGTTGCTTTGTTGGGGTCAGGGTCGGGCTGTTCATTTAAGGGAAATGTTAATGGCTTTAAATGGTTCTCTTGAGTCCCAAACATCACCTCCCCCACAAAGGAAACTGGGAAACAAGTCAATAATAAAGGAGACAGCCAACAGCAGAACCAGGTCAGGGGCAAGACACGGGTCAAATGTACCACTAAAATATAGAAATCTGTGATAAAAGTAAGTGGCATCCCACACAGAGCTGGTACAGATGTGGTAGTGACATAAATCTTGATTTGCTGCTGCAGCAGGGAGAGGAAGCTGTGAGTCAAACCAGAGTGGACGGACTGACACTAATGTAAGGACAGATTTTTAGGTCAGCAGAGAACTTCAAAACACATGGTTCATCAGGTTCATTCTTGTTATCTGTGAATGGATATTTGACCCTTTCTACTGAAATACAGGCAGATTTATTAGCTGCTCAGATGTTTGCTGACTGCAGGTTAATAAGTCTCCTGCAAATTAAAGCATTCCTTCAACAACATCCAAACTAATGGCCTGTTTCTGGCAGCTACACATGCCATCCATCTACTGGAAAATTTAACAAACATGCGACCGCATTTATATGTTTGTTCCACCACCTGGTCTTATCTAATCCTTCCTTTTTTACTGTTGTTTGCAAATAGAAAACAAAAGGAACTTTAACCCCCTTCAGGATACTGGGTGAAATATCTCTAGCTGGGGTTATCGACCCTGCGTGCTTCTGTGCCAATAGTCTGTCAAAACAGTGTATTCCTAAGGGCTCAGGGGAGCACACTGAAACAAGAAGACACAAGAAAGAAAGGAATCAAAGAAAAAAACGTTGGTTCAGTTTGTAAACATTCTCTAGTTCATGAGCTTGTCGTGAGTAAATTTACTGCACTATATATTTATATCTATTTATCCATCTGTCTCATGGTGAATGTGTGAATTGCTCAGAGTTGCTTTAAATGTGTTTGGATCCAGTTCCCTGAACAGAACCTGCTTCAGAAATCCGTCTGCCCCAAATTAGCATCGTGATCATGTACACAACCACACGACCGTCACCAAAAGTCACTTTGAACTGATCATGACTGATCACAAAAATCCCCCCACTTTAATTATTGGGCTGTTATTCTGTTCTGTTCTGCAGAACATAGAGGATCCGTCCCCAGCTGCTCCACAGAAACCCGTCGCATACACACTCTAAAAGGATCATGTAGTGAATGGGATAAATTAACTGTGGTGATTTGTAGATCAATAAACAAAATAGAAACATCTGCACATGAATTCATATTCATATACTTCTGTAATCATAATCATTTCATAATCAAATTGACCATAGAACTGAATCAACACAAACTGGACATCGATGATTAAGTAAGCTTTTCACTGTCCTCCCTCACAGACTGGACAGAGCAGAGTTTCTGTCTTTAAAACCTGCAGCTCTGAGCTGATCTCAGAGCAGAAAATCAGCCTGTAAGACAACTCACACCAGCTTCCTGTCGTCTTCCGCCTCCAGCTGGCACTGTCACACCTGACTGGTGTTTGTGCTGGACTCACTGGGAGCTGTGGTCCTGAACCCACTGTGCTGCTCTGCTCCCAACATGAAGCCTGTTCCTGGATCTGCTCCCGAGGCTGTTCCTTTAACTCACTGCTTGTCATCACTGCCTCTGTAGGAACTGTGCATGTTCAATCTTACCTGAGGGATCTTAGCTTAGTTCTTAAACTGAGGTCAGGTTAAAGAATTAGGAAAATGTCATTGTGTGTGTGTGTGTAAATTATTTATTTCCGTCAGAAGCGCCGGGTGCAGTCTGAGGGTCTTAGGGTTCTGCCAGTCCTTGTCTCAAGGCTGAGACAGATGCAGTGTATTTAGCTGTACACTGGAAAACACATGGACTTTGTGATATATATTTTCTGCAATGAAAACAATATTGGAGTCTATTGAAACCACAGCAGAGCTTCTGCCCTGCTCCTCCACTCTAAACATGGCAGAAAGGTAAGAGGTGAGACAGCCACTGTAAAAGTGGAGGGATCTGAAAGTGTGGTTTACTGCTCTCCCTGTTGTTCTGAGAGCTGCCCCCCAGCAGTTGTGCAAACAGTGAACACGCTGTGTGATGCTTCTCTGAAAAGACAACAGCTTTATGAGCGTCTGTAAAGCAGAACTGAACAGAGCCCGAGCACCCTTCATACAGCTGAGCGGTGAATGTCACTGAACACTCAGAGGCACTCAAACATTAAGCGGTGATGGAGAGGGAGCGATGCCACAGTATTTACTGCTCTCTGCTCAGACAGCATGCTCATACCTCCCCTGTAGAGAAACTGCTCCACTGTTAAAGTTGTATTTTTAGGGTTGAAGCAGTAAAGATGTTGTAGCGGGAAGACGGTGAAAACGTATTACTTTTTGTGACGTTACTGTTCACGTGGGCCCACATCATCTCTGTGGAACATACGACAAGCTGCCGATACCATCCGCAGGCAGAGACTTTAAATGCAAGGAAAACAGAAACACCTGTTTTTAATGTATCATCCCAGGTTTAATTGCAGGTGAATTGAATATTTCTTTCTGATAAACATCTCTGCTGTAGCATGTGTTAAGAGTATTTACAGTTTTTGTTTCAGACCAGATTTTCAGTGAATTATCCCTTTAAATCCAGGGCTTTAACAATGATATCAAATGTTATTTAGTATAAATCTTTTATAGTGCAACTGTAGGTGTATATGTGAACTAAGACTCAGAGATTAATTCATGTACTATTACAAAACATGTCATTCAGTCTATTCCAAGCAGCGACTTGTACACGAGTGTCGTTTAAAACATGATTTCCATCAGAGGAACGTGGAGAAACCGTCATGTCCTACACAAATCTACAAAGCTTCAAACACGTCAAAAGGAAAGTTAAGTGAAAGATATTCAAGGCACTTAGAGTCGGGATGCGTGAGGGGAATTTACAAACCAAACGACGGGCACATAAATCACACATCAACAAATCAGCTCCAGTTAGGAATCAAGTGATTGAAAAGGCACATTTCTGTGTCAAATGAAGCAAACATGCGTTTCCATTCATCCATAAAGTGCATCACATGACCTTTTCCAGGCCTTCTCTAAAAACACGACGACAAAAAACAAAGAAACAGAACCACAGCTGGTCAGCTCACACTACCACATGTGAAACCTTTGCCCATCGAGTGTTATCTGGGTCTAAATATATGGCTTCTGGAGATGACGTGTCGGCCTGGCAACAGTTTTTATGCTGTTGTTGTACCAACAAAGCTCCATAGTGTTGATCAGCCTGTGCTGCGTTGTTAAAACGAACTGACAGGCTCTGGATGTTCTCATTCCCCCGTCTTCTTTCAGATTCCTGGCTCATCGGGCTTCTCAGGTAAACTAGCACCACAGAAGCATAGTGGGGGGGGCGGGGGGTTCTTTATGTACTCCTTCACTGAAGCTGAGGTTCATCTTAAAATAAATAAATGATTAACTGTCTACGTGTCTGTTAAAGGGTAAATTTCACCCATATTACAGAGAACTCTTCTGTGTTTCTTGCCTTGCGGACTGTTCTGGTTTTACAGAATGTGCTGGGATTTTCAGACATCTGGCTCTTAAACTTCTGCTGCCACACCAGTTCAATGGGGGTCACATGGTTACTCTGGATACCTCCCTGTTAACTGGGACTGTACCTTCGAGCACAAATCCAGTGAAAACTGTTACCGATCAGGTCTGCGGGTCACCCTGGGTAACAAGAATAAGCTGCAGCGGAGTTTTTCAGGTGAAATTAAAAACTCTTCCTTTCACAGAAACTGCATGAAGATCGGGGCAGAAATCTGAAAACCCTCAGCAGATAAAACTGAAACCATCTGCGTGGAGACACCCCCCCAGGGCTGAGCATAAAAGTGTGTCTTTTGCTGATTGTGTAAACTGATCTTGTAATTACACCCGTCACAATGTCTTAATAGACCCTGAGGAACCGGATACGAGTCCAGGCCCAGTCTACACTCTGTTACAGGCAAGGTGCCAGAGGAGGTTTAACGTTGTAAATATTTATGCACTTAACTCAGTGCCTGGAAGCAGGGTACTGTACATATGCATGTGTGCAATGTGTGAAATGTCATTAGCGTTTCCTTAGTGCTCTCTGCACAGAACCTCACAGATTTTACCGTCTCTCACAGGACAAGTGGCACTAACGATGTGAGGGAATGTCGACTTTTAGATGCAAGCTGAGTTTGAAAGTGAAAGGAGGCCCGTCAATGACAGCTATCAATCCTCTGTGATACCCACCGGCTTACCAACACATCCTGAAACATTTCAGTTATCCAGACCTTTTCCTACTTCTACAGCCACATGGGGGCGCTGCTTCTCTGATTAGAGGAGGGCCTCATAAGACAGATGGTTCAGGTTTTCTGTAGATTGTCCCAATTGTGAAAATCATCAAACCACCCAGTGGTGAGACTCTTATTCTTATATTATTCTACTGTTTTGGTCAAGAAGCCAAACTTTGGCTTTGTGACCGAAGGATCGAACAGATCCAAACTAGCGGCCACGGCAGGAGCTTCAAAATGAAGGAGGAGGTCTGAATAGAGCCAAGGTATAATCCTGATTGGACCAAGCACAAGGTCTTCAGCCTGAAGTCCTCTGGAGGTGCTGGATAACAAATCCCATGGCCCGTTGTATAGGGGGAAATATAAATGAAACAGGCTGTTTCAGAATAAAACCATTCCCTTCTAACCCTATACACAGATTTTGACGGAAAGGCTGCATCAGATCCAACTGGAAGGTGAAACAGCGATTACAGTCTGAGAGGTGCAAAGGGGAGCTGTGACGGGAACTGGGAGTGGAAAGGTCGAAGAGAGGGCAGAAAAAAAACAGAAGATGAATATGGAAAAGCACTCCAACAAAAAGGAGGAGGAGACTGAGGAGAAAGGGGAAGAAACCAGCACTGGCTGTCACTGTTCCAGCTTGTGGTGGTAAAGCTGGGTGACCTGGATGACCGGAGGAGAGGAGCTGAGCGACGGCCCACACCAACAGGCAGAGGATCGCACCGGCTGGACATCACACCTGCCACTGGAGAGAGGGATCACAGCAGAGGAAACACGCTCAGCATCTCACTCAAATCAAAGGCAACGTGAGAACTGTACACCTCAGACAACATGAAGACAGGCAGACCGAGAGAATCCCACAGGAAATGTGCAGGAGAGATGCTCATAGCATCCACGTGGGATGTTACAGGTACAAGTCCACTGGAAAACACAGCAGGAAGACAGGTTTTCTCTCTGACTCCATCCCATCTCACACAGCATGACAGGTAATAAAGAAGCATGGCAGGGCCTTTTACTGCTGGTCTACATCCCCACAGCAAACTGTTTACAGTGCCAGGAAAGTTATGATCAGCTGAGATCCAAGTCCAGGTCTCTATTATGAAAAGCTACAAGACCAGAAACTAAATCAGATGTTGTAGTTTTCAGTCTTTCAGACAGATGGTATCTAACACTGTGACCCAAATTAAGACAACAGATGGGAAGAGGAGAGAGGAAAACCCGACGTCCAACAACCTACAATGGCCAGGTACACTCCCCAAGCACTTTATCAGGAACACCTGTGCACCTGCTTCAGTCGGTCTGACTATTGTCTCTGGCCACGTTCGTCCCTTCGTGGACACAGTTCACCATCTTCTCATGAATCCTTCCAGCAGGATAATGCTCCAGGTCACAAAGTTAAAGACTCAAACTGGTTTCCTGAACATGACCGAGAGTTCAGTGGACATCAGTGACCTCCACAGTCTCCAGACCTGATCCAGTAGACCACCTTTGGGATGTGGTAGAACAGGAGATTAGCAGCATGAA
>JBBMJY010000013.1:17665849-17681875 GCA_037833715.1 Toxotes lorentzi
CACACACACACACACACACACACACACACACACACACACACACACACACACACACAGAGAGAGAGAGAGAGAGAGAGTCAGCAGCTCCCTCTACTGGCCTCCTGCTCTTACTGGTTCCAGTCTGAGTAGTCATAGTCCGGATAAATTCAGTGACACCATCCTCTTTCATTAAACCCCATGCATGTTCAGCACGCTGGTATAATAAAGTTACACATTAAAGCCTTTTATTTTCTGATGTGTAGGTGCAGCAGCTCAGCAGCTTGTCTGAGACGCTGAAAGGAGACAGAGATTTTCCTGCTCACCTACAAGCAAAGACTTTTTCAAATCTCTTGAAATGTAACTGTGATTTATAGCTGGAGCCACACAGAGGAGACGCCATCCTCACTCAGGGGAGCAGAGTCGTCCAGCAAAGAGAACACTCATGCTGCTGTTATGGCGGATGAAGAAGAGGAAGGCGTGGTCTGGGATTAAGAAGGCTGACATCTTGAGAAGGACAGAAGTGGCAGCGGCAGCCTCGGTTCCCTCCTTGTTTTGTCTTTAGTCTCAGACATGCCTGTCACAGCAGAGACAGAGAGAATTTACACTACACTGACTTTGCTGAACTCAAGTTCATGCTGAGCTCCTCCTCCAGGATCTGAACACCAGAGGCAGCACATCTGTAAACTGGTCTGATTGATGACGTTTGCATTCATCAAGAAAAAACATTAACACATGACTGTGAGACACTGGCTGCTTCATGTTATCCTAAAATCACAGTGTGTCCCTGAAACCTGGTGAAAACCTCGTCTCAGACTTTAAATAGGCTGCCCACAGAAAGACAAACAAACAGTGGGAGGGAAATCCCTTTAACAAAGATCACTGACGACGTTATGTAGTGATGACCTGATCATTTAACAGCTAATAATGACTGATCAATCCATTGCTTGATTACCTGGCAGTTGACCTCAGGAATGAAGGCAAGAGGAAAGTAAAATCTCTGGTTCATCATCTTCACTGGTTTAAATTTCCCCCTGAAGACAACAAACAGAAGAATCACTGATAGTAAATAAATAATAATAAAACACATACATATGATTAAGCTGCACTGAGCAGTATTGTGAATGTAGGACTGTTTTAATGACTCTGAGCATGAAAGTGAAACATTTAGTAAACCAGAGACACAAAGTTATTAAACTGAGCAGAGACAAAATGACAGAGACCAGCCTGATTAACTGAATGAATGAATGAATATAATCAAGTAGTCACACATGAGTGAGTCAGTGTTTGGACATGTCCCTCCAAACCACAGACCCTGTGTTTATTATCACAGCAATAATCACCCGTGTGGGTTAACTTCAGTAAACAAAGCGAGTGGACGCTGTTTTGGCCGTCCCGGCTTCCATACAGGACGTGAGAATGCGGAAAGGAGCGTCTGCCTGTGCAGATAAAAACTGACGCCTGACGGTGAAGTCGGTCTGTAACTCAAAGACTCCTGAGCGCTGCAGGACTGAGAGGAACGCGTCTGTCAGTAAGTACAGGACGAGTCTCATTCAGCCGGTGTTACAGCCGGCACAGTGATTTTTAATGGCGGAAAACGCTTCATGTTACAGGTGTGAAGTCTGAGTTTGACAGCGAACCTGGTCTGACTCCGGTGTTATGTGTTAAAAGGCTGTAGAATATGGTGAATGTGTGTGGAACTGTAAGCGTAATATAATGAAGAAGAACAAGTCGTTTGAAATCCCGGAGCGAGATGAATTCTGGTTTTCTACCATAGTCCATTAACAAATCTGTACATTTAATACTACATTTATTTACAGTCTGCAGCTGAATTTGCAAACACACCAACAAAGATGATGCCAATTTCAACAAAAGCCTAAGTTACTAATGGTAATAACGAATACTCTGCTTTAATAATAACCGCATTTATACTTTATTTATAATTGGTTTTCAACAGGACTACACCATGAAGAACTAAAATTAGATATTCAAAATAAAACAGTAATGCCCCGAATATAAGAGAAAAACAAATAAATATGGGATAGGTAAGCCAGATGTTTTAAATAATTATATTATAAATTGGTGTGTTTGAAGTTTGCTGAACTAACGACTGAATATTATATTACATTCAGAGGCAATCAGTGCAATTATAAATGAACTGAATTTTCAGTGGAGTTTGAATGGGATGAAAAGCATTATTTACAGTTTGTAATGTAATAATTAATGCTCCGCCCTCTTGTCTTTGTAGACACAATGGAATCATCAGTCGCTCTGTCCAAGGCCAACACCACCTTCTCTCTGGCTTTGCTCAAAAAGCTGAGTGATAAGGACCAGACTGCAAACATCTTCTTCTCCCCTTTCAGTATCTCCTCAGCCCTGGCCATGGTGATGCTGGGGGCCAGAGGCAACACAGCCACACAGATGTCAGAGGTACAGCGCGAGCACACACACACAGACGTACACCTGGAGCACCTGGTTCATATTGTGTTGATATTGTGAAGCTCATAGTTGGACATTTCTGAAAAACGCCTTTGTTGCTTGTGTAGAGGACAATATGATGCAGACTTCTCATAAAACGCATCAATCACCACAAACCGCGGCTTCAGAAGTTACAGTGATTTTAACTCAGCACCTCTCAGTGCGAAGACAGTGTGACAAAGGAGGTAAAAGGCAGCGTGGAGCACTGGAGGCGTGTAAACCCACAGGATGAATCACGTTTCATCCTCCGGCATCAGCAGAAACAACAAAGATCTGCTCTGTTCAGACTCTGACCAGGTTTTATGGGGAGCAGCTCTGTGTTGTGTTACTATAGGAACATGACACATAATATGGAAGTGCAGGGGCAATAAAGATCCAGGTACAATAAAGCAATCTGAGGAACTGAGATGTTGAGTAGAGGCAGTTGAAATATAGGTGGACGTGTTGTAACACATGAACGTACAACAACAGGGACATTTTTCTAGTCTAGTACCAAATTATAACAGATGTCACCTCAGAGGAGGTCTGGACTGTACTCAGACCAGATCCTTTGTAATATTATTTACAGAGACCCAACACACCCCCATGAGAAAACACTTGGTGACAGTGGAGAGGAAAAACTCCTGTTGCTAAATAACTGCTAAAGCAAAGCCACACCCAGAACACGCTGGTGGAAGTGTTGAGTGTGTGTGAGAGCGGGGGCCTCGCCCTTCATCCACCATGTCTCTGGGGTTGGAAAACAGCTCCATTCATTTGAAGTGATAATGCTCTGGGGCATAAAGGATTTGTTACAGAGCAGGACGACAGTTAATAGTGAAAAGCTTATTCACAGCTCGTGTCTGTGGATTTTCATTGTGACAGTTTATGTTAATTCGTGATGACATACAATCCCGTATATTTTATTACCTGGCTGTTTAACAGTTCAGTATACGAAGCAAGGAGCCCTGACACATCCTGAATGAATTTTGTCGTGTGTATAAAGGCTGCAGTTAGCAGAGAGAGTGAGTCAGGGTCAGGATTAACTCACTCTGTTAGTTAACTGAGGGTCTGTCAGCAGTTGTTCTGATTTCTGTGGATGTGTCAGGAGATGTGGTAATAACACTGTGTGCGTGTATGACCCGGTGAGTAAGAGAAAGTGGTTGTGTGATTGGTGAAGATCTCATGTCAGTAGCACCTTTAGAAATCTGCTAACTGAGGAAAATGATGACGTTCAATTATTTTTTACCGGCTGTACGTAAATCTTTGAATTCCATTTTAATGTCTAGTTCAGTAATATTAGTTTAAATTCTTTACAATCTTTCCACAAAGCCCTGCCAACTGGGAATCACTGATCCACGCAAAATAAATCCACAGTAAGACGTGACTGTGAGCACACACCGACGATGTTTTATCGAAGACAGAACCCCACTGTACTCACTTATCTCTGATCAGCTGTTTGACTCGGCTTCGTTTTTGATTCGTCATCACACACATCACTGCTCGGATGATATGGTAGCTTCTTGCACAAAACACACGATGTCTAACTGAACAGTGAACACTACCAATTCACCCCCAGGTCCTTGCCTTCACGAAAGCAGTGAAGACACCGAAAGCAAAGAAACCACAGCAGAGTCAAATGCAGATGCAGCAGCAGGTCCAGTCCAGACTCCCACCGCACCTGCTGAAGGTGGTAACAAAGCCAAGAGCACGGGAATGATAAACTAACTGAGGGGCGTTTTACTAACAGATGCTCTGGGTGGTGTCATGTGGTGAGGCGGTCCTTGGAGACAGAGACATCTCTCTCTTGTTTCCAAGTGAGAAACTCTCCAATCTGACACTGAATGAATGTGGAAAAACACTGCGATGAAGGAGGAGTCACCTGCCGAAGGGGTGTGTGTCGACTGTCGGCTTCAAACTTCACTGCATCGCATTGTTCACAGGAATGTGGTCCTGGGTTTTCTGTTTGTGGCTTCCCTCTGGTTTCCTTCTGTTTATCTCTTATTAGTTTATGTTTCCTGTGGTGCGTTATCCTTGACTGGTGCATTACTCTGATAATGCTCTCACATTTAGCAGACATCACTATGACAGTCTATGGAAGATGGTGGTTAATGTCACACCAGCTAAAACGCACCATCCTAAATTCTCATTAAAAAGAGGGGCTTTTGTTTTTCGAAGATAGCGGCGTAAACAGCGGTGTGGTGGAGGGATGTCGCGTCTTCATGCACATCTTTCTGAAAAGGCTCGCTGCTTGGTTCAGATGTTTTCAGAGGCAGCTCCTGAAAGTCTCCAACTTAGAAGATCAGCAGGGCATAAAAAATGAATCCAGTTTATCATTTGTCTTTATAACACTGCTCATCTACTTTGTCCACAGAGTCTGAAAACACAGGACTGTCAGGACGATGTCCACACTGGCTTTGCCCACCTGCTGAGTGAGCTCAACAAGGCCGATGCTCCGTACGCCCTCAGTGTGGCCAACAGACTGTACGGGGAGCAGACCTACCAGTTTGTTGAGGTGTGTCTGTTTCACTGTGTGTGTGACTGCACCTTCATCTGCACCCTCAGGACTGGGTGTGGTTGTGACTGAGAGGCTCAGATAGGAATCTTTAAGCTTGAAGTAAAGAAGGGATTAGAGAGATTAGATTATTTTGCTCAGGTGATCAGAATCCGTAAACATGTTGCTGATGGTTCCAGGATTTCTTGGCAAAAACCGGGAAGCACTACAACGCAGAACTGGAGTCTGTGAACTTCAAGACCAGCACTGAGGCGGCAAGGGTCAACATCAACAGCTGGGTGGAGAAGCAGACACAAGGTGGGTCACACACAGAAGTAGCTTCATTTCCAGACGGACAGGACTGAACATCCCACGAGTTTAAACGATTTGTCTATGGTGGCCCAGGAAGTTAGAAAGGCAGAATCCTACTTTAATCCAGGTTTCTGGGCATTAAGACAGAGAGATTCCATATTAATGTAGGAATTACCCTGGAAGTGCAAGACGTCATTTCAAACATGTGCTTCAAATTCTCAGGTAAAATTAAGGACATACTGGCCCCAGGTGTGGTGGACTGCATGACCAGGCTGGTGCTGGTCAATGCCATCTACTTCAAAGGCAACTGGAACAAGCAGTTTCAGGAGAGCGCCACGCGTGACGCTCAGTTTAGAGTCAACAAGGTAACGCTGCACGGAGACATTGTTATTGCACATTAGACAAAATCAGGAGGAAACGTTTCCCAATGGCTTTTCAAACATACGATGAGTCGAGTGTTAATCATGGCTTGGTGTGATCCAGTAAAAAAGACGACGCCTTTTCTTAAACTATGTGGCGTTCATGAGAAAATAAGACGAGTTTGAATCTGTAGACACGTTTGTGTAATGACATCACTGATCTGATCAGATATTCCTTTGTTTATTGACAACTGACTCACTAAAGTACAACCAATGTTCAGACACTGGACTTTCCTCAGAGTAATTGACAGTGATTTAGCTTCAAACTGAAGCCGCATTAAGTGATCTTGATGATAAATATTCATATCGTTTCGTGTTTCGATGTTAAGCTTCGTATTTTTCTGTTTGTCGTTTTCAGAATGACACTAAGCCAGTGAAGATGATGCACCAGAAAACTAAGTTCCCTTTGACCTTCATCCCTGAAGCCAACTGCCAGGTAATCGAGGCATCAATACAGCTAATAACAGCACAGTGCATGTGTCTGTCAGTCCACCTGTTAACTGACCAGGCAACAACTCAACCAGCAAGTCCGTGGAATATGAATAAGATAAGATAGATAAGATAAATCTTTATTGTCTGCCTACCATGGTCATGAAGCTGTCCAGTTTAGTGTATTTGGTGTAATGTTGGAAACACGCTGTTGTACAGATCCTGGAGATGCCTTACAAAGGGAAGGAGCTCAGCATGCTCATCTTTCTACCCATTGATATAGAGGATGGTTCAACTGGTCTGGAGAAGGTAGGACATGCACACACTTTCACTTCTGCACATAAAGAAACCAACAAGACGCAGACAAACACATGACTGACTTTGTGTCCACCACCAGCTGGAGAAGGAGCTGACCTATGAGAACTTCATGGAGTGGACCCGTCCAGACATGATGGACGAAGTTGAGGTCCAGGTGGGCCTGCCTCGGTTCAAGATGGAGGAGAAATATGACATGAAGGATGTCCTGGTCAGCATGGGAATGGGGGATGCCTTCGACATGGCAAAGAGTGACTTCTCAGGTAGGACCTGTACCTGGACTGTATCAGAAATGTTTAGAACCACTTAAACATCAGGAAACGAAAAACCTGAACCTGGTCCTGTCCGGTAAAAATCCAGAGGTTCTCTGGACTCTCTGTGCTCTGCATTCCTGTCGCGTAGGATGAGAATCAGGTGTCACATGTATTTAAATATTCCCTGTGACAGGCATGTCCCCAGCCAACGACCTGGTGCTGTCCAAAGTCATCCACAAAGCTTTTGTGGAGGTCAACGAGGAGGGAACTGAGGCTGCTGCTGCCACCGCTGCCATCATGATGCTGCGCTGTGCTCTGCGTCCTGCCACCTTCATCGCAGACCACCCCTTCCTCTTCTTCATACGGCATAACGCCTCCGGGAGCGTTCTGTTTGCCGGCCGGTACTGCTCCCCTGTGTGAGCGCTGCATGAAGGAAGGAAGGAGAGGGGTTACAGTACATCTAGAATTCCAATAGTAAAGCATTTTATTTGGTTTTAGTGTACAAATGTTGAGAATCACTGCTCTGGAATTTCCTTTGGTTAATCACACCCTGAGTCCCCTTGCAGTGTTTGTCCTTTGCACCTAATCTCATCCTCACTTTATGTCTGTAATACATGGTTGGCCTTATCTGCTGCAGCCTCACACCCTAGTTTACCATTAGAGTCTGGTTTGTGTGCCTTAGACCCTTTGAAGGAGTTTGCCTTCATGACTTTGCCTTTTATGCCTTTTTGCAAGATTCTCTGCACTTTATCTACAGAACATGCAGTTTAATCGTTTTACATATTCAGTGAACCAAAGAGACACATTGACAGATAGATATGTCCTCGGTCATTATGTAAAGTGTGGTTATATTTAATTGTACTATTATGCATATAATGAACAAAGACTAAAAAGAACAGAAGTTTACATGAAGTTTGGATCTGGCATTGACTCCTTATATGTATCCTTATGCTTTTACATGTGGAATAAAGTGTGTGATCCACAAATGTTGTACTGTCACGTAAAAAAAACAAAACAGGTTTAACCTGATGTTTAATGTTTAACCTAAACTGTGTATGCTGTCTATACAGGGAAGAGTAAATATATTACTGCAACTACTTTTAGTGTTGTGTTCTACCCTATCTTCAAGCATGAAGGTCTAATAATAACCTAAGTGACGTGTTTAAAGGGATTTAATGCACCTGCATGAGTGCTGTCTTACCAAAGCAGAATTATTTTGTAGAAATCTGTTGCAGGTAGAAACAGGCAGTGGTGGAAGAGGTAATCACTTCCTTTACCAAAGTAAAAGTACCAACAGATCAATGAGTGGGCCCCTCAGATCTGTAGGATCATGAGTTGATTAAGATGCTAAATTTAAGCACCTGTCAACACGAAAACACAGCAGAAAGGAGAGTGAAACAGAAATGGCAGCTCTGGCCCACAAAGCTCCCTGACACGGTCTCCAAGGTTAGAGTTCAGTCATTTAACTCCCCCAGGAGGACTGACTGGCTGCAGGACCCCAGGACCAGAGCTGAGGCCCTCAAAGCCTCAGGAGCAGCACAGTACCCTGACGCCTGACGCTAGTGAGTGCAGCTTCGTACTCCAGCCCAGCAGGTGGCGCTCACGCACGAAGACGTTGGTAAAATCAGTTCCGGAAATCTTCCTGGTTGTCATGTTTGAAACATAGACGTATAAAAAGAAACATGATAATATTCCCACACGTCTCTGGAAGCTGAGATGGTCGCGGAGCAGCTCAGAGTAGTTAGCTGACTTAGCTTCTGCCTCCTAATCTGTGCTCCTGCTCGCTCGGTGATGGAGCGGCTGATTTCCAGGCTCACGGAGAAACACGTCCTGTTCTCGGCTTCCCTCGCTGTGCGGCTGGCTTTGGTCGCCTACGGAGACCACCAGGACAGGACTATGGTGGTGAAGTACACCGACATTGACTACCATGTGTTCACGGACGCGGCCAGGTTCATTACCGAGGTAACAGCAGTATGACAGCTGTGCATTAGCCAGGTAAAGGTGTTGGGTCCCTGAACGCGTCGGGTTGTAAACAGCCTTTATACTCACCCTGGTAATCAGGTACTTTTTATAATCTACACCTGGTCTGAGGTGGTCTGATAGGGAAAACTTATCCAGCTTCAGTGAATTTATGTTGTGTGGATGAGAGTTTCAGTACATGCCCTTTTTGTTTTGTTTACCTTGTTAAATTCAGATTTTTCATTCATCATTTCAATGTTTAAAAACTTCTGCACAGGGAGAGTCTCCATACAACAGATCAACCTACCGCTACACTCCTCTGCTGGCCTGGCTTCTCACCCCCAACATCTACCTCAGCATGGTATTTGGCAAGATCCTGTTTGTTGCATGCGATGTGCTGTCAGGCCTGCTCATCTACAGAATCCTCCGCCTGCGAGGTCTGGGCTCTGAGGTTTGTCAGTCGGATCCTTTTTGACCAGAAATCTTTGATTAGCAGAGTTGATTGAGTTTACAGGCTTCCTGCTCAGTGCAGATAAAGTTGTGTTATTTTGGGGGGGGGGTTTAATGTTCAGACTGCACGTCGTGTTTCTTCTCTGTGGCTCCTCAACCCACTGCCCATGGGAGTATCCAGCCGAGGGAATGCGGAGTCCATCCTGGCAGCCCTGGTGCTGGGGACATTACTCTGCATGGAAGGTAAGGAGGTGGGTGTGTGTGGAGCTCTGTAAATGAATGTCCATATTCCTGATACTGTCTTTGCTTTTTTTCTTTTAGGCCGGCATCTCATGTGGGCAGCTGTTCTGTACGGCCTGTCAGTCCATATGAAGATCTACCCCATTACTTATGCTCTTCCCATTGCACTGAGCCTGCGTTCACCAGAGACCCGAGCAGAGGACAAAGAGAGGTGGAGGAGGTTTATCAGGTTCATTGGAAGCTTCCTGAACGCAGAGCTCTTCCTCTTTGGAAGTGTGGCCGGAGGAGTTTTCTGTGTGCTCACAGCACTCTTCTATTCCATGTGAGACACAGACACACAGTAGCTGGTTTCCATCACCTGTGATTTAGAGCTTTAAGTGCTGCATTCGTCCAGATTGATTTATTTATAAAATGGAGCCAGGAGCTTTCAGTACTTTCGATTTGAATCAATGTCATCCTCTCATCTTCTTTCCTTATCTGAACAAATACACTAACTTTTCATAGCTTTGAATGGAAATGCTCAGGTCACGTGACTCCTCTCCTGTCCTGTCAGGTATGGTTGGGAGTTCCTTCATGAGACCTACTTGTACCATCTGACGAGAAGGGACATCAGACACAACTTCTCTCCATACTTCTACATGCTGTACCTCACCGCAGGTATTGATCCATCCAGCCACGTTCAGCCGGTGTGACAGCAGCAGACAGAACTACAGCAAGTTCTAGCTCATGCAGACATACATTGCTTGTGGTTGACGAGGTGCTTGTTTAATTAAGTCAGGTATTATATAATAAGGAGTGTAAACTTACAGGAACGATGCAGTTTTTTTTTTAAGACTGGTCAGTTGGTGTTTGTCTTATGTTGGAGCAGACAACAGGTGGAGCCAGTGGCTTGGCCTGGCTGCCTTTCTCCCACAGCTCATCCTGCTGTTGGTAGCATCATGGTCCTTTCACTCCGACCTGGCCTTTTCCTGTTTCCTTCACACGGCCATCTTCGTCTCCTTCAACAAAGTCTGCACATCACAGGTACATGAACCACCATCAGCAAACAGTCTAGAAACTGAATGTTTTTTTATATCAAAGAGGGAGGTGTGTATTAGGTGTGTTTGAAGAGTTTTATTTTTGTATCAGTTTCACCTGATTTCTCCTGTAGCAGAATGACTGACACACTCACTGTGAATATTAAACATTACATTAATGTAATATACAATATGATGCTTATAATATTTTGTAGACAGAGCCTCACAAAGACTTTAACAAAGTTGTGTGTTATCCTTTCTCAGTACTTCCTGTGGTACCTGTGCTTACTTCCACTGGTCATCCCTCACCTGAGCCTGTCACTAAAACAGGGACTGGGACTGCTCCTCCTCTGGTTTGCTGGGCAGGTAAATCACTTAGTGAAACCTGACTTCAGTGAAATCTTTATATCCTCTGACTGGAAAATGATGCATTTTAAAAGGCAGATCCTTTAATTCCTTCCGGATACTGTTGAGTGTTGTGTTGCATCTATCAGTTGTCTCATGCTGAAGTGTGTAGATTCACAATGGAATTTGTTTTGAATGAAAGAAGGAAAACTGACCTTGGTTTGAAGAAGCTGTTGTATTTCCTCTCTGATGTCAGGCCATTTGGTTGGGCCCGGCCTACTTCCTGGAGTTTGAAGGGTACAACACCTTCCTGATGATCTGGATCGCTGGTTTGCTCTTCTTGATCATCAACTGCTTCATCCTGACTCAGATCATAGTCCATTACAAACCAACACGAACTCCACAGAGACTAAAGGCCGAGTGATGCTCAGGAACTTCTGACCTCAACCACGGCCTCAATATAAAGATTCAAAGGATTTTCCACATTCCACTTGTTTTTAACCAAAGACGATGGATGTATAAAAATAAAGTTTGCATTCTGCTGAATCTCAGTCTCCTCAGTGCTTTACTGTTAATTACTTTGTCATGTAACCGTTGTAATCTTAGCACAGTCCAGTCATACTCATAGTACCACATACAAAGCGACAAAGCCTCAGTGGTATTTGAACCCACTGATTAAATGCTTTGCGTTGCAGGTCAAAACCCTTAAATCCTCAGTGACTCACACTGGGCAGAAAACTGCTGTTGCTCTTCTTCCTGTGGGCTGAAACTTTGAAGTCCGTTCCACCTGTGGCCGCTCCAGATGACAGAGCAGATGTTTTCCATTTCCTGGCAGGGGCAGCATACCTGCTGTAGCTCCGAGATCTACAGTAGGCCCAGTTCACGGTGTTGCCCAGTTCAAGGTGTTAACAACCGTGAACTGGGCATGCTTCTTTTGGTTTAGAGAAAAATACTTTAAAGTATTGTTGCTCATTGGTCTAACAGGTCTAATACATGTGCTGATGAATCATTGCAAAGAACTGCCAGTTAGCGAGAGAGACACCAAGAGGAACTCTCTGCTGAGATCTGAGGCTCTGACACTCGGGGCAAAGAGTATAAATGATGGGAGTGTTTGTTAGTATGATAGTTCAGGAATATGGTCATCAAATGTTTGAGAGAAGTTTAAATAGTTTGACTGACTTTAACACGTTCATCGTCGTCTGTGTGAAACAGCCAAATATTCAAGATTCAGAGCAAATTGTTGGAATGTGTAAGAGGAGAGAAGAAAATGTTGCTCACAGAACACATTTGTAGCCATGACTCAAGAATTAATGTGCTAATTATGACAAAATTTCACACTAATGTCTAATAGGGTAAAACGACAAAGTGATGACGTTGTATCCACAAGGTCAAAGGTCAGCTTCACTGTGACATAATGTTCTGTAAAAACTCATTTCTGGCCATTGTTCACCATCATAACTCAGGACCTGAATGGCCGATTTCTCCTGAAGCACCCTGTTTCACACCTGGGGCAGATGAGGGTGAGAGAGGTCGTCCTCTCCTCCACTGCCGCTCCTATAACCGGCCTCCTGTCCTCCGAGACTCCCAGCACACCACCTGGAGGAGCAGAGCACCAGCTTCCTGCAGAGGGCTTCAGTTCCTCGTTGATGCACCGAGTGACGACGGTCTCCAAGTGAAGACTATGTGTTTCTCACAGGAAATAAATCACTGGAATCACACGTCTTTATAGTGATAACTTCCATTTCACCAAAAAAACATAAAAAAAACTTAATACTTTTTATTAGATTCCTTTAAAGTCTTCACCATAGATATTATGCACTTACTGGCCACTTAATTAGGTCCCTAGTTAGACCACCGTTTGCCTTCAGAGCTGCCTTAATTTCAACAAGGTGCTGAAAACCTTCCTCAGAGATTTTGGTCCATACTGACATGGCAGCATCACGCAGTTGCGGCAGATTCGTCGGCTGCACATCCATGATGCGAATCTGCCGTTCCATCACATGCCAAAGGAGCTCTGTTGGATTGAGATCTGATGACTGTGGAGGGCATTTGAGTTCATTGTCATGTTCAAGAAGCCAGTTTGAGATGATCTGAGCTTTGTAACATGGCGCTTTATCCTGCTGGAAGCAGCCATCAGAAGACTGTAGAGGTACACTGTAAAACCTGGTAAGTTATTTTAACTCAAAGGAATAGCTGAAACAGATTACACTGAAAAAAAAAAGAAGCATTCTTCATTAAGCTGCTTTTACTAAATTTTATGTGTCACTAACCTAGTTTTATGAGTTAAAGAAATTCTTCACTGAGTCACTTTTACTCCGTTCACAGCACAAATTAAAAATCAAGCATAAATAACTAGATTTTAGGGATGCACCGAAATGAAAATTAATGGCCGAAACCGAAAACCGAAACACTGAAAGAGATTATGCCAATTATTAGTACCGCATTGCGATTGGCTAAATTAATTTGAATGTTTCAAAGAATAAATCAATTACAAAATTATGAAAATATTTATTTAGCACATTCCAACAATGCACAATATAAAATAAAATTCTAAATAACATGTTGGACTTCGCCACAGACGGAGTGGGCGTGCTCAGAGGTTTTCGCTTGCGTCATCACAACATCCTGTTTCGGCCATGTTGTTTCTGTGATAAAAGTCTTTCAGCCGGAATCCCAAAATGCACTTTTGGGCCATTTTCGGCCGAAAATTTTCAGTGGCTGAATATTCAGTGCATCCCTACTAGATTTATTTTATTACCTTTATCATGAAGTATTTAATTTCTTAGTAACAAACTGTTTAAGTTATTTTTTTTTTATTAAACCAAGATGTACAAACTTTAATTAGTTTCAACTCAAACTCCGATAACGTAATTAAATTATTTTTACACAAAAATATTAAGTAACTTTAACTCAACATTGCTAAAATATTTTGAAATTAAAAACAGATTAACACAGACATTTTAAAAGCGAGTTTCTCTTTTAATATGTAACCACAACATATTACCCAAACATCACGTATATTTGTTAGGCACTTGAAAATATATTCTTCAAAAACAATGAAAGGGCCTGAGGAAAATAGAACAGTCACAAGAAGTGGACAAAATGGATAAAAACTGACTGCTACAAAGATGCATCAGTGTCACATGAGTATGAGACAGTCAAAAAGCACCACAAACACAGTTAATCACAATCAATAATTTAATTTCTCAATCAATCACTATGAAACATAAAATAAAACAAATCCACAATGAAAATGTGTGATGTGCACCTTATTACTGCACAACACAGTTCAACAACAGCACAAACTACTTCTTCCAAAACTGAATACCAGACAGCTGAATGAACACCTCTCTGAAACAGTTTCAACAATGATTGGTCATAAACTTCAGGATTCATTGCAGGACTCTTCAATTAAATGTGTTTCAGATACATGGATCTATTGAACGCTTGCTGAATGTGAATATAATGGTTGGTTTCTGACTTTTATCTATTCCAAACGGTATAACTACACTACTCAAAAACTAAACTGGCATTATGTGAAATATCTGGTGCTCTCCCTGATCCATAACATAAACCCATGCTAAACAAACCTGTTTGGGTATCACGGTCTTAGAAGTGTATTAATATTTATTTCTTTTCATAGCACAATTTGCTTTTCAAAAATGTAAAGATGAGGAGCAACACAGAAATGTCTCTGCTGAATAACAAAAGCTTTGCATGTTGGACTTGGGCAAACTATTTAAAACACTTTTGATCATAATTAGTATTATTATAATTTAATTTTAAGCTCTGTGGCAGAATAAAAAGTTATAGTAACAACATCCCGTCACGTCCCCATACAAATGTCAAAGCCCGCCATTTTGAGGCAAAGTTAGCAGAAAGCTAACAGACCTACGCTGAGCTAACCAAAAATAAAAATAAATAAAAGTAATTCCGCTGGCTTCAATTAGAGTTTAGCGACATAGAAAAATAAAACTCGCTCAAAACGTTCACTTTTCAAATATATAAAATACATTAACTGCTAAATACATTTGACGGTGAAATGCGCTAAATATAAAGATAACTCACCAGATTAACGCGGCCAGAGAGAAAATCAATAAGCCGGCAGTGAGTGGGCGACACGGTGGAGAAAGTTAGCTGATCCACCTGAGGCGTCTTCACAGGTAATACCTCCTTTTATACCGCTCTGAACTACAGCCACGCTGTTCACAGGCTGCTAACGTTTCTCCGCATGCATCGTCAGAGGCGAGCGACTCAAACATGGCGCCCTCCTCCTCGGGTTCGGTGAAGACGCAGCACGTACGTACGTGCGTGACGTCAGAGGATTGCTGGAAAACCGACAAACGACAAAAACTAATTGAAGTAGTTGACCGCTGTCAACTTAAAATGACAAAGTTGCTCACATGACGCAGAAAATCAGAGGCAAATTAAGTTTCAGAATTTTACTGTTGACCTCTGACCTCTGGCCGCTCACAGGATATTTTCTCTTTTTCATAACATTCTCTGTGAACCCTAGCGAGAGTTGTATCCCAGTAGATCAGCAGTTTCTGAAATACTCAGACAGGCCTGGCACAGATTTGAACTTCTGCAGGTCGTCTTGACTGTGTCTACGGGCCTAAATGCATTGAGGTGCTGCCATGTGATTGGCTGATCAGATATTTGCGTTAAAGAGCAGTGGAACTGGTGTACCTAATAAAGTGGCCGATGAGTGTATGAGTCTGGACAGACATGGATGGAAACTGCAACCTACAGTTAGAGTTTATATCGAAGTGTTTTCTGTTTTTATATTTTTATAACTCATCACCCTGATGGCACCTTCCTGAGACTGGCAGTGACATGTTAGAGAATTACACTATTAAATAAAATTAATTTGACTGAAACTACTATTCGATAACATAGAGCCCAGACCAAACAACAGTTAGGTTTCCTTTATAACTGATGTATTTCAGCTGCTCACTGTCACTGGATAATTTATCCCGAGCTGCTTCAGTGAGACCTGTACATGACTCCTCTTCAGCTGCAGTGTGCAGCTCTTACCAGTAGGTGGAAGCATATCCCAGCAGCAGAGGCAGGATCAGCTTCTATCCTTGCGTAACCTTCAGAGATTAATCAGTCAACTAGAGCATGAACACAACCCAAAACAAACAGTGCTGGCAGTGGCTCCATAATCTCACTGTGCTTTCCCCTAATCTCACATGGAAATTATTAGAGCATTCTCTTTAGTCTGTGGATTCTGAGCATGTTGGCTGACCCTATAATGGAAGCATGTAACAATGATAATAAAAACTGTCTCTGTGTGTGTGTGTGTGTGTGTGTGTGTGTGTGTGTGTGTGTGTGTGTGTGTGTGTGTGTGTGTGTGTGTG
>JBBMJY010000013.1:17681975-17700659 GCA_037833715.1 Toxotes lorentzi
TGTGTGTGTGTGTGTGTGTGTGTGTGTGTGTGTGTGTGTGTGTGTGTGTGTGTGTGTGTGTGTGTGTGTGAATGCATAAATTTGATTTGTGCAAGAAAACGTGAGATTTTCAGTAGTTACGGTTGAGCTTGTGTCTTTCTGGGGACATTTTTTTAAAAGCACTCAGATTGTGTGTGTGAGTGAAGGAGCTTGTGTTCGTGTGCGTTGCATATGTGCGTGGATGTGTATGACTCACGGTCAGCTGCTGCCTGCATATCTACTTTATGAATCATCAGGTTGCACTCAGTAACCTTTCAACTGGCTGGTCGCCGCGGGGCACATACTGTACACAAACCACTTCATTTTCACACAGGACACCAGCACATTCAGCAGACGAGTCCTTACTTTCTTAAAAATAGCACAGATTCCCAACCAGGGGAACTCGTACCCCAGGGGCTGCTTCTTAGTTACCGGGAGGGAATCTGTTCTCACTGTCCACTTCTCTATTATTCACGTAACATCCAGTTTAAATCCATTTCAAATGAATATATTTGGATATTGAAGGGTGGTTTGAAGGTGTGCAGGAGTTCATCTGAGAGGGCTGTGTGTGTGTGTGTGTGTGGGGGGGGGGGGTACATCAGAGGTTCTGACACAGAAAGCAATAAGGCAAGGTGGTCTGTTTGTGTTCATTAGTTAAGTGTAGTCAAGCAGTAGCAAGGTTGTTGGGCTTATGGGCGGGGGGTTGCGTGACAGTCTTCCATTTGCTTAGTGGGGTGTGTGTATATGTGCATGATAATGTGCATGCAAATGCACATTATCATGCATGTCTGTATATGTATATGCGTGTCTGTGACATACCCTCAAGGATTCTCTTCATTGTCACCGGAGTTGTGGGTGGAGGAGCTGTGGACATTGTTGCGTCTGTGTATGCACCGGTGCATCTGCCTGTATGAGTGTGTGTTAGCGTGTGTGAGAAACACACAGAGAGTCGGTGTGACCAATTAGGGCAAATGGTGTGCGGAGCAGCAAAGAGTGGGGTATGAACGGTCACGCAACCTTGCATGGTATAGGATTATAGGTCTTGGTCTGCACACACACACACACACACACACACACACACACACACACACACACACACACTCCCCCTCACAAATACAGCTGTCAACAAGCATCAAACACTTTGCTTATACTACAGTTGCCCTGAGCAGTCTCTGCTCTCTTTTGATTGGATGTGCTCTTTTCATTGTTTTCACCATTTTCCCAAGCAAACTCCTCTTTTCTCACCTCCAGGTTTTGCCTCCCCCCCCATTCTCACCTCTTCCCCTGCATGTGCTGAACAAGTGTCATAGTGTCATACAGATGGCGTGATGGAGGGTTGCGTGCACACTGACTAAATATTAAACATTTAAAGTTCATTGTCACGTCACCAGTCATGAAACTACAGTGAGACAAAAGCAAAGAACTCCTGTGGAAGAAAGAGAGGAGGATACTACACACTGTTTCACACGAGTTAGGTGTGTGTGTGTGTGTGTGTGTGTGTGTGTGTGTGTGTAAGAGACACAATTGCATTTGTAATTTCTGTTATGGAGCTTGATGCCTGTAAGGTCACAGGGAAGAGCTACACTTCTCTGCTGTTCTGAGACTACATGACTTCATAGTTAGTGGTGTGTGTTTCATTATCCTTTTTAAAATTCAGAGATGAGTTTGAGTTCGAGTCTAGTTAGAAAAACTAAAAGTTCTTCTGTATTTCCTCCAATAAAAGAAGTTATGAAAGCAGAAGTTCCTTTACAGAAACCTTCCTGTGTTTTCTGAGGTACAAGGACTATATTACTGTATGAATCCGAATGATTATCATGTCACTTTTATTATTCCTTCTGTGATAGGTTTTCCTTCTCCTCGCCAAATGCAAAGTAATGAAACTCATTTATTTTCTGGTGGTTGGTGTTAACCTGGTGCAGCCATCCTGCAGTACAGAGTACAGCCTCTGCCCAGTTAAGGTGAAATGTGTGTTTTAGACTCAGATGTGTGTCTCCTCTCAGGACTGCAGCTGAATGATGCCTGTTTGATGCCAACAGGAACAGAAAGGTTATTCTGCAAGACGGTTGGTTCACATGTTGGTACAGAACATCAGTTCCGACACACAGATGGTGACACACATAGTGAAGCAGCAAAATACTGTTCTGCTGTTCTGAAGATGAATTAACTGGGTTCATGGGAAGTGTAGTTTTGTTTTGTTCACGAACGCTGCTCTGCGCTGCCATGAACTGCACATGGAGAAATACAAGCTTTGCGGAAACCAATCATCTGTGGTCTGATTTGTTCTCAGTAATAATCAGTGTTGATGTGACAGTGATGTGACTGATTCACAGGTCAACACGTACATTAGGCCAATGTTGGTGTCCATGATTAATAACGTGCAGAGCGAGTGACTGGTGGTTTCTGATGAAGGAGAACATGAACCTCAGCTACTGAGTAAAATCCACTGAGGGAAGTTGGGTCAGAGGGGGGGGGGGGCGGTTTGTTATTTAGTACTTATGTAGTATTTATTACAATTTTTATTTCTTGTCTCTACCTTCACTCTCCTGACCCCAGGAAACGCCATCTCATTTTGCCTGCACTGCAGTTGCATGTACAGCACAGTGACAATAAAGCCTGATTTGATTTGATTTGAAGACAAAAAGCCTAAATCTTTAAAAAGATGTGTGAATGCTGGTCCCGGAACAGTCATTATTTATATAATATGACCAAAGATGTGATAATCATAACAGGACTGGCTGTAATTTAATTTATAAATAAACATTAGATGTGGGTCTGACCTGTACAGACAGACACTGGCACACATGCGTGCACACACACACACACACACACTCATCCCAATCAGTAAAATCCGTGCACTAACTGATCCTGGTGCATCCTGTAATTCCCTGTAAGCTACACTCTGACTGTGGGGAAACAAACAGGAGCTTCTGGGAGGGATTAGTGGAAAGGCTTGATCCAAACCAGTGAGGGGCCAGTGCACGTGAGGGTGAGAGCCAAGAATAATTAAAGTTCTGCAGTTTTGTGTCAGAGCTGTCGAACCCTCTGCAGCAGCTTGTGTGCTGAAGAACTTCCTCTCACACACCTGACCAGGTAGAGCCAGAGAAAGAAACTTAATGTTACTTATGATGGCTATTAAACATAAACTGGACCTAATATTTAAATAGTTATAAATAAAAGAGCAGTTTCTGAACATGTGCAACACTTTTGTATTAAATATGTGTGGCAGAAAGTCCCAGTGGGTCACATGACCTTGGATTTTACATCTAATTGTTTGTCCTCTCTGTTCTTATCTCTGCACTATGTGTCCTAAAAATGTCTGCAAGCACATGACCATGCGCATTTATTATTTAATCTCATTTCTATAAATATAGGACAGTAAATCCGATGGTTTTTCTGTTGGCCTGTTAGACTTTGCTAAAGGGAAATGTCATTTTGAAGTTTATGAGCTGATCCAGTCACAATGAGGGCCTGCTGCACATAAAGCACAAGTCAAAAACAGGGACAGTGGGTTAATGCAACGAGAAGTCAAAGGCTCATTTTTATTACTGTGCAGAACCTGAACATTTAAATAATAATCTTATTATAATCTATTTAATTAAAGTTGTATTGTGACAGAGACTGTATTCAGTTTTTATTTGACATCCAAACTGTGTGATTTTGAAGCTGCTAACCTGTTCAGAGAGAGGAACAATGAATGTTCACAGACTATTTTAAACAATTAACTACTGAGTAGGATCGAAATCCGGCTCTCCTGGGAATCCCGAGGACCAGGATTTCACCACAGCTTTTAGGGTTACATCTCTTTCTCTTTTTGTCGCCTGCCTCTTTTCTTGCCCTCCGCCTCTCGATGGATGCCAGCGTTCCCCTGGCTCCGGCCCTTGTCCCAGTGGTGAGAGACGAATATTAAGTTTCCCAGATCGTGTGAAGGAGCTGTCATGCCAACTTTACAGCACATTAATCATACAGGCAGTGTGGCTAGAGATACTCTGTATCCTGTTCTGCTGAATATTAATTATTAATAGAGACACAAATCTGAAGGATGAGACCACGTTTGCTATATGTGAAACATTCAAAAGCTACTAAAGAGACAAGGACGTTAACTGAACAATATCATTTGGCCGTTTTTCTTTGTTTGAAGGTTTACGAGAGCAGGAAACCATCAGGTCAGAGGAATAATCACGTAGCACATTATTTGACATAGTTTGGTTTGAGCTCTGTGATGTGACACTGTTCAGACTGTCTGTGCATCTGATGTGTTTCATACCATAAAACAGTGATTTGAATGTTACTGTGCTGAAGTCAGGCGGTTCCTGCTGCCACGTTTCACATGTTGCTGTTTGCTTCCACTCATTTATCACATAATTTGTCATTTACAGCTGTGTGATATTCATGTTGCTCTGTAATCTGATCACTGTGGATATGTGTCCTCACATGTTCATATGTTACTCGCCTTGTTATCACGAACAACACTTGGCCCAGGTTTTCCATATAAAGAAAGGTCTTTTAATAGATAAGTTCCATTTGCAAAAACACGTAGAAACACTGGAAGACACTGCATATGTACACTGTGTTCGCTACTTTGCAGCTACCTCCTCCATGAGACAAGCATGAGTTTTTTTAACAATGATCAAAAAAGAGCAAGAAAAAAGCCATATTCATTGACCTCAGTGAAACAGAAAAGCCTTCAAAACTGTAGTTTTTAAATTATACACGTTTGCGTCTTACAATAAATACGAATCATCAAACATTTACTGAAATGAACACACACAAAGAGAAAAGGACAAATTCAAAACAGTGACACCATAGAGAACAGTTGTGCGTGTCGACTAAAAAACCTGTCTGTGTAGGCTGAACTTCAACTGAACTACTCTCAGTGCAGTTTAGGAGCTACTACAGCAGCGTCACAGAACCGAGACTGACATCGAATCAATTTGGTGCTTTTAATGAATTTGTGCAAAAACACTGATTGTGAAGAAAATGTCTGATGTTTTCCGACTGAAAAGACGACGTGTGCATTTATTTTAAAGGAAATGTCTGTGCAGTGAGAGGCTGTGTCGAGCTGAAGCGTTGATCCAAGCTGTACAACATTAGCTCTGACATTGAATGACATACATTATTTGTACATTCACCCGGAGTTTGAAAATGATGAGTGTTGTGCGCATCGAAAGGAGAATGAAAATTGAACTTTTTAACCTCTAACGACTCGTTTCCTTCACTTTCCAAACAAACCTTCGACTGATGATTAATATGGTGCAAAACGTTTTTCTTGGGTCCATGTTCATCGTAGGTTCTGCAGGTTAAAGGGCAGTTCTACTGTGATTTGAATTGAGTCGTTGTCAAGTGTTAAATGTTAAATGTGCCTTTCTTTGAAATCAGTTTTGCCTTTGACTGCCTGAATTTTTTTTTACTGCACACTCTGAATTTCATTTTTCACACCGAGGTCAGAGCCGAGGTCAGAGCCGAGGAGCGAGCTCAGAGCAGTACCTGTAGACCCGGCTGTAATTCTGTGCCTTGCTCAACAACCTTCAGCAGAACACAGGCTTGCGCCACAGGTTTGTGGTTGAGGGTTGTGTAATCATACCGTTTCTAGTTTAATGAACACATGTAGTGAATCTACTTAAAGCTTTGGCCATATGAGGAGTTTTACATGTTTTGGTCCATTAACTACAAACTGAATGTACTTTACATCACTGTCAATGATTCTGCAGAGAACAGGGACAGTTTCTAAAACTATTCCTAATGGTGTGTTCAAGGACGCTCTGACATAAGGATTGCATTGTAAGCTATGCTCCTGGAAAATCGAATTCAGAACGCAAACGCAGATATTGTGAAAAAAATGAAATGAATGTGAGTCGTGCATTACAACCTGTTTTTCAGCAGCCACTCAATATCAGATATCCGAGTGTCTTTCAATGCATGGATGGTGAAATATATAATCTTGCAATCATTGTGTAACTTTGACCAAACATTTTACTGCAGTGGATTTCAAGTCAGTTTCCTGTGTTTGCATGTTGATTTAATAGCTAAAATGCATAGAAACTAGTAGTTTCCATTCATACATCACTGGAGGTGGTAATGAAAAAAGCAGGTATAGTTTAGTATACCTGTATAGTTAAAGCACTAAAACATGCAAAACCAGCAATAAGCTCCTTTAAACCTTCAAGGCAGATTATGTTAAGTTGTAATCACTGACTCCTAAGCATGTTGTCATCTGTCAGCCTTCTCCCTTCAATAAGCCTGGTAGCAGGTGTTAGGTCATCTGATGTGTACAAAGTTTACAAAAGTCTCTTTTTACAGCAACATCTTTGTTCCTCCCACAAAAGCCTGGTGTGCACAACATATAAAACAAAATGAAATGGTGTTTTTTTAGACATAATTTGTCTCATTGTCTCTAAATCCAAAAGTGCCAACTACAAAATGTATTCTTTAAAAACTAAATCATCTAAATCATCCATAAACTGGATTAAAAACTTTATTTCTGATTGTCACAACACTAACACTAGAACCTGAGCCTTGATTGTGACCTCTTCATCAAAACGAAGAGGCGCTTGACATCCTGCGAATCCTGATTATCAGAGACTGTCCTTTTGTTATGCTGGTGCATGTGTATGAAAACGATAATAATACAAAGTACTATAATGCACACTGATTGTTTATGTGTGTGTGTGTGTGTGTGTGTGTGTGCGTGGGTCGGGGGGCAGGTAATTATCTGCAGTTGTGTGCATGTGTGGGTGATGCTCCAGTCAGTCTTACGGCATATAAACGTAGGGACTGGACTTGTGGTGCCCTGTGCTCATCACACACGGCATAACGTTCCTTGGACCAACCATCATGGACTGGTTTATGTCATGACCGCTCTCAGGCCACGGTGGGGAGTCCATGGGCTCCCGCTTGATCGAATGGATCAGGCCGTGACCTTTGAACTCATAAGTGCTGTGCTTGCTGTAGTCCGGGTGCATGTAGGCCTTGTGAGGGTCCTGTGGGTAGACGTGTGAGTCCATGAGGTTGACAGATTGGTTGCTGCATAGAGAGTCTGAGTGAGAGAGTCTCTGAGGACTGAACTGGCTGTTGTCGTTATTTCCCAGGTCCTTGTCACACTTCAACAGACGTGCCGTGTTATTGCCGCTGTTGTTGACTGCATAGTTGTGATAGTTGCCGTTGTTGTACGGTGGGCTGATGCCTGCTTTCCCTCGCTGACAGGGCGAGTACTGCGGGTCAAAATAATCTGCCTCTGATTTGAGCTGCAGGCTGGAGCTCTGGTCGTACATCCCGTTACCATAGCGGCGGTCGATGGCATCTGGGTCGCGGCAAGCCCAGGGTCGCCCGTAAGCATCGCAACCATTTTCGGAGTCTGAGTCATGCTCTACCTTGATGGGCGGCATCTCGGGCATCAGATGGCCATCGTAGCATTCTCCGTAGCCGTTCTCGCTCTTCACCAGGTCCACGCAAAAGCCATCTGGGTCTGTAGGAATCTGGATGTTCCCGTAGAGCTTAGACACAAACACCTCACCACCTCTGCTGCTGTGGCAGCTCGGGGAAAGGCGGTATGGCTTCCCGTACTGACTGGCCTTGTTCAGGCGGTTAGAGGGGATGTAGCCAACACCCTGGCCCCCTCTGAGCGGACCTGAGTTTGGCCGCAGGGGCCAGCTGCCACCCAGGCCTGGGCTGAGACCTTTATGGGAAGCCATGGAGGACTTGCAGTAGTTGAGGGGCTCCTCTTGGTTGTAGTAACCATCAGGGCGGTACTTGAGGTTGTCTTTGGAGAGCGGGGTCCAGGGGGTGTGGTGACCTCGCTGGGTACCGCCTGGAGTGGGACACGAGAGGAGGAGAGGGTCTGCAATGTCACCCATTCCTCCACTGAAGGAGTGTCTCCGGAGGTGTTCCCCTCGCTCACTGTCAGGGAGAGGGACAGCATGAAAAGGGGGTGGAGGGGTGGGGGGTGGGGTTGGGGTTTGGAAGAAAGAGAATGAGATCATTAGTCACAGAACAAGAGGACAAATCAGTTTCACAATCAAGAAGAGGTGGTCTCTTCAAATATGGTTGGTGCGCCCAGAAAGCCGTACAATGTCCACAAACAAAACGTTTTTTCTCCTGATTGACGAATGACTCAAAGCACAAATATCTAGGTTTGGTTCACTTTAGTTCATCAGAGAATCAATCCAGAAGTGACTCATCTTTTCCGGGATCTGTCTCATCTGTAAATTGAGAACAGAGTCAACATCCAGGACCCAAAGATCCACGATGAGCAGCACTCCGAGTTTATATAAAACAAGCCCAGTAAACATGTTGCTGCAGTGTGAAAGTCATGATCAATCAGTGGAGACTCCGGGACAAAGAACACACTGAATTTCCCATCATGCAGTTCATATGTTGGGAACGGCTCAAGATGATTAAGCTAAACTCTACACACTTAAAAATAAAATGTGTGTCAGGTTTCACAAACGCGGCTGAAATGAAGCTTTGTCTGAGATAATCAAGCTTCGTGTATGTTATTTATACACAGATGCATTTCATCGCTTTGCATCCATGTTGCTCTGGGTGATGAGGAGAAACAATGAACAGCAGAGGGGGTGGTAGGCCTCTGCTCGCCGACTTCAGCTCAATTCTTGGCCCTGCAGCCTCCCAGAGCTGTTAATGATGCATGAAGCACAGAGGGCCTCGTCCAAGCTGAGACATGTATTTGCTCCTAATTGGCCACAGGTAAGGCGTCCAGCTCGTTTGGTCTGGTGTCAGAGCCTGCTGGGTGAGGACAGGCCTCATGTTTGTGTTGGTAACTGGGTCTCAGGGTAAATGCTTGTGTGTTCATGAAGCTGTTGCTGGGTAATAAGCCGGTATCCCTAGAATATATGTAACCCAGAAATGAATAAATAACACATCAGGGCTGATGCACATGTATTTTTTAGCAGCCTCTCACTGCTGTGACAGTGTTTCCTTTACCCGTGTCTCGTGGATCTATGTACAGGCAGTCAGTAGGCATGATTTTACATGTACATTAACAAAGTAAACATGTCATCCTTTATCATTTATGAAAAGATCTGTGGGCTGGTTGGTGACAAACTGAATCCTAAGTCTGAGCTTCAACAACACTTAACTGATGCTGTGGCGGTCGTGGCCTTTCAAGCTTTAAAATCTTGACCTTTACTTCTAGCTCCCCCATGAGGACATAACAAGGTGCCACAATGCATCAGAGCCCAACTGTGGACCAGCGCGGTCTGAGACATCAAGTTTGTGTTAGAAAGCTTGACCTTTAATTAGCGTTTGACACCCCCATTAAAACAATCAGTGGCTTTACACAGGGACACAGTGTGAACATTCATCATCCCTCCAGTTTTTGTTGAGGTATGAAGGATGCTGATCACGTATGAGGCCTCTGTCCCTCTTACCCATGCTCCAGTGCAGAGATAATCCCTCCTCCTCCTCCTCCCTTGTTCTTTCCCCGCATTAACATGTTCTTCATTTTCATCTCAGTGATGGAGGGCAGTAGGAGGGGTACAGCTATGCAGAACAGAGCCAGCTGTGGAGGCATCAGAGCCCCAGAGGCTGACTTCTTTTTCTGCCCATGGAGGAACTTCAGTCGGCCCTGGAACTGCATAGTCTGGGATAAAAGAGAAGGACAACTTACTCTAAACATCCACGCCGGTCTTTTAAAAACCCACTCACTCCAAGATGTACACAAAACAACAGCACACTCACCAGTGACCACATCGCACACATTCGTATTTAAACACGACGAAGATCTTCAGCCACGTTAGTGGCTCTGTGAGGCTGTAGCTAAATGCTAACATGCTCACATGAGTTTGGCCTGAGTTAGCTTGCTAGCATTTGCGTATTAGCTGAGGCTGATGGGAGTTGTTTTAGCAGTTGGTGGTGGACTCACTTTGCCATCCACACGGTCGTGCCGTGACTGTGTCTAAAAACGGGCAGATATGCTCAATAAAAGATGTAATCTTATCCTTTTAACAGGAAAAGAAGATCCTCTGGCCTTTTTACTTGCTTTCAGAATGATCACTGTGCATTTCATTGCTCCAATTATGTTGACTGATGAGGAAAGCATCTTACCAATATTTGATCACTACTTGGCTACAAAAGCTTCCAGCTTATATCAGAAAATTGCCATCTAGAGTTTCTGTTGTGAGGCCAGCATCGGTGCAACCAGAGCGGACTGGGTGATGGTGAACTCCGGTGACCCTGACGAAACGGTCCAAACCCATACTCTTGTTGCTCTGTCATCAGGGCCTCTAGCTTTTCCACTGTTGGTCTCCAAACCACTCTAGTCACAGCCACGAGGGATGAACCAGGCTCCTATTCTGCTGCTGTGTCCAGGCACCCAATTACCTTATAATGCCTTGCAATGCAACTATAAATAACTGTGCACACTGCGATTAAAAATGAAGTTTCACTGCACCAAAGGAGTCATAATACTTTTTACAGGCCTGGGTCTTCTCCCAGAGAGCGGGCAGCTTTTTCTCAGTGCTCATTTTTTATGTTTTGAACAAACTTTAATGCACTGAAGTCTGAAGCTTCTGTTCAGTTTAGCTGGTAGTTTGGTTCAGACCACTCACCAAGAATCCAGAGGTGCTGTCCAAGAGGCATCGGACTCTGGCTATGAAACATCTGTTGAGAAAGCAGGAGAGCTCGGGAGGAACTCCCCCGGCCTCCAGAGAGTGAAACTGGCTGCTCACTACAAACTCCTCACCTGGAGAAAGATGGAGGAGAAGAATCGTTTCATTTGAACAGCAATTCGTGAGGCAGATCTTCAAAGTGCTTCACAGTATGTCAGTTTTCATAGGATAATATTGCTAAGGTAACTTAATGATATCAGCGAGTAAATGATGACACTGATAGATTCTACCGTTGTTTTTTCGAGATGGAAGCGTAAATGAAATCATTTCATATTTGACTAAGAGGGCAATAAGCCATCACCACATCCACAACTTGTTCCCCCCATCCCAGCGAACTTCTCACCAGTCCCTGCAGCTAGATGGTTTTCCTGGTGTGCCGACGTCCCCTGCTGCTGCGGAGGACACATGGCCCAGTGGAGCTGGCGTCTGAACTCCTGACGGTCGTCTATGTGAATGTAGTCAAACACATTCTGGTGCATCACGTCAGTCTGTGGGGAAGGTTTTCATTGGTTGGTCAGGGAAATACTTCAGTGAAATATGTTCACAGTCACAGACATTTCTGCTTTTAGATCTCCTCCTGTCTTAATAGACATGAGATTGCGTGTTGACAGCACCATCCACACAGTGACTTTGGACCAGAGTGCTTTGCTGCTCAGTGCCATCAGTGCAGCTGGTAGCTGCTGTTTGGGGGGGATTCCTGTCAGTGCTGCTCAGATACACTCAGTCTGCCTCAGGACTCTCAGGGAGCATGCTAACTTCCCCCATCGCACACACAAGGACCGTACTGGTCACAGAAACACACATGCACACTTACTGTACATGCATACACGCCTGCACACACACACAGGCAGGAGCATTTAGCCAGTACAGTAAGAGCAGTAAGAGTAAGGGAAGCTGCAGGGCCAGCGAGGGCAGCTGTGTTTGTCAAACATCGCGTGACACCGGCTCCCGAACGGCAGTCCAGCCCAGCTCACCCTCCCCATCGACACACACACACACACACACACACACACACACACACACACACACAGAGTGAGTCGGGTTCCAGCCCACTCTCATCATGCCTCTCTCTCTTTTCCAGCAATAGCTGTGCTTTCTGTCATTCCATGACAGATTCCTCACTAAAATGTTTAACCTTCTCCTCTTCCCTCTCTCCCTCCTCCCTGCACTCTCTCCACAATTTCCACACTGGTGGCACGCGAGGGTTTTTGATCGCCTGCCTCTGAAAACACAATCTGTTCCCACCGTCTTCGGCGAGCGCTTCGTCCTGTGGTTTGGTTCCCTACCGGCAGTCAGGCAGACAGACGGATCGAGTGACTATTGTTTATGTTTCTCGTAAAAAACACAGAGAGGAAAAGAGGAGGAAAAATGGAGAATAAGTGATATTTTCGCTGACCTTCAAAGGCTAACTGCTCCAGTAACAAATGGGATCAAAGGCCAGTGGAGGTTTTCTGCTCTTCTCCAGGGCTTTCTTGTGGTGCTACTTAGTGAAGCGTTCTCTTTTCTTTTTTTGCCTGTGGTATATTAGGGATAAGTGTCCTTCTGACTACAGTTGCGGGTTCAAAATTATGTGACATGTTGTCAAGGCCTTAAAGGCAAACTATGTGACTTAAAAACAACCAATGGCTCCTTTGCAGGAACTGAACATGTGGGAAAGTCTAAGAAATGTTTTGATGACAGTGATCTGTGAGCATTTAAAGAGAGATTTTCATTTTATTCTGCTGCAAAGACGGAGTGTTCACTGTCAACTACACCTTCTGCCTCTGGTGATCGGACATCATCTTATCACACATGATACTGCGGCTGCTTTGGTTCACAGCCAAGCTTGTTGTCTCTTTCTCTTGAGCATGTAAAGAACATTGCTCAGCACAGTCATTGTGAGCATGATTTCTGTCTGTGCCTGACAGGCCCCTCAGTTAGCAGAGCCGTGGACTGTTCACATTAAGTGCCCTGAAGAGTGGATTTCTTTGTTTACATCCAACAGCATGAAACGTGGCAAACGTTGGCCGACGCAGGAACATTTATTGGCGACTTCCCTTCACCACCAAAGTTTGCAACGTTTTCAAAGTTTTCTTGTTACTAATTTTAATAGAAACGTGTGGAAATGTTAGAAATCCCAGATTAAAAACTGTTGATGGAGCCACAAGTACACACATGCATACACACATCTTACAGTGTGCACCTAACTGTTTTAATTTCCTTTGTCTGTCTTTACTGACTCCAATGCCACCCTGCGCACACACACACACACACACACACACACTGTGGCAGGATCTTTCAGACCACTTTGGTTTTCATGTCAATTTCATGGTGCTGGGTTGCTGCCCCCCGCCTGCTTGTAAGCCAATTGGGAGCGCTGTAGCAGAACCATTTCTACCTCAACATGTCGGTCTGCTGTGTGTGTGTGTGCGTACGTATGTGTGTGTGTGAGCAAACATGAGGGCAAAGGAGGAATTTTAACAGTGAAAAGCACTTTATTCATGGTTTTGAAGGAGAGGGCTGATTTCAGCATGGCAGGACAGGACAGCTGTGCTGATGTCATCCATAATTAATGACTGGCTGGGTCTTGCCGCCAGAGAGGAGGGAAGCTAAACCGTTGGTGACTTATCAGAGGCCGCACACAGACACACACACGCAGACACACACACACACACAGACACACACAGAGTGTATCTCAGGGTGAAATGGAGGTCTTCACCCTTCTGTGGCCTCATGGTTCTCTCTGCCCTCTAGACAGAGTTATCAGGCAGCAGGGAGGCAGACTGAAAGAGAGAGTTATTACTCCGGCTCATTAGCTGTGGGATGAAGAGGAAAAGAAAACAGAGAGCGATGGATGCAGGAGAACAGAGAGGATCAGCTGAGGGTGAAAAAGCAAGATGGGGAACTTGCTGAATCACAGCAGAGCTCAGATCCCTGACCCGTGTGGAGCCAGCACCTGAAGAGAGGCTGCTTATCTTACCTGTAATAAGTGGCATCAGTTAACGTTGGTCATCCTCCAATATGATGAAAATTATAACATGGTTTGAGTGTGAATTTATTGTATAATAATAAAATTTTAGGAAATAAGCTTATCTGCTTTCTTGACAAAGGTTTGATTAGAAGAGAAAACTCCCATGTTTGCACGGAGACGAGGAAACAGGAGGAAACAGCTGCTGTGTTTATTACTGAGCTTTGGCTGTTTCCCTCTGTTTCAGTGCTCATGCGTATTTCCCGACATGACAAACTAATTCTTTAAGGTGAGAAGCACCAGAACAGAGAAAGAAACCTGAAACTGAACATTCAGGAAACAACAAGGTGGAAATTAACACTGTCTTCTGTCAGGTGCTGAAATTCCTGAAATAGTTTTATGGATTCAGGTTACCTCAGCCTCAGGCAGAGGACCTTTGGATGATAAATGGGGCTGATAGTGTGACGGGCTCAGTGCAGAGGGAGGCACTGACAACACTCTGACAACACTCTGACTTCTTCAGAGACATGTAGCATAATGTGGATTGAAAGATGACATTAAACACTGTTCATTATACAGAGTCACACATTCATTAAACAGCATTTATTACTGAGCCCAACTCACCTGATGAAATCCCAGATAATCCACAATGGTTGAAGAGGCATAAAACACCATTCCATCACCGCTCACCACCAAGGCAAAGCCTGTCAGAGACTGCACACACACACACACACACACACACACACACACACACACACACACACACACACACACACACACACACACACACAGCGACAGAAATAAGCTGTGACTCAGGGCAGTTCATGCAGAAAATAAACTCAAGTGAAACAAACACATAACGGAACATTATCTGTGCCATCTCTGAACAGTTCAGGTGACATGATTCACATGAAGCCTGCACCCAGCAGGAAGACTCAGGGGCTTTATCTATCTGTGGCTACAGTCGTTACTGTACAACTATTTTTTTTTTAAAGCCAGAGACTAAATGCAGCCAGAATTTGACCGGAGCCAGACTTTTTATAGCACAATGTTCAATTTATATCATTCTTTCCATAATTCTCAGAACAGCAAATAACAGTAAAAATGGAACAAAAGATAGAATAAAACAACACTGAGGCAGGAATGAAAGACAGATGGTCACAGAGCTGAGGGCGCCAAATAAAACTTTGTGATTTGTAATGCAAATATTGCTTTTGAAAGACTTCAGAATATTTTCTGGAGGAATTTAGATTCATGGTTTTTTTTTAAAGCAGTTAAGTTGAAGATGACATACACACTAATTTACTCCCCTTTAAACTAATGTATTTCATAAGTGAGAAACTTTGATGATGAAGTCTGTTTGACTGCTAACATGCTTTGATTTGTGATGCTAAACACACTGATTAAAAGCAGAGAAACTCCACACACAGCCTGGGTCCTGTGTGTGTTTGGCCTGCACAGCTTACAGAGACAAGTGTTGATTAAAATAAATACATAACTGGCTTCAGTCAAACGAGGAGGGATGGATGGAGGGATGGAGGGATGGAGGGAGAGGGAAGCAAGAGTGTGAGAGGAAAATGACACAACAGGAAGGAGCTGAGGAAGAGCGGGAGAGGTCTTCCCCTGTGTGTGTGCACAGCTATGATAGCGTGACAACTGCAAGGCTACTTGACTTGCGTGACTCCGGCTGCCAGAGTCTGTCACCTCTATTTTACTGCGAGACTATGCAGGTCTTCCCTGGTGTGTGTGTGTGTGTGTGTGTGTTTCTCGTGATATACATCCCTGTGGCCTCTAAATTCACACGCCTACTCTCTTTTCTTCTGCATCTCCCTCCTGCAGTGATCTGACTGCCTGAGCAGTCACTGCTCACTGCACATGCTCCATCCTGACCACGATGGGACCCTGACTCAGGTTCTCGGTGTGGTGTGGAAGCAGATGTTGTTTGACAAGTTTAACTGGCACATGTTCATGACGTCCGGGGGGGGGGGGGTGACCACACACACACACACACACACACACACACACACACAGACACACACACACAGACACACAGCTTTCTTCAGCTCAAAAACAAACACAGACACAAACATCTCCCTTTTCAAACACTTTTTACTGATCCCTGATCCGAACCTGACTCTGCGTGTGCCTGTCACAACCGAAGGCGTGCAGCAGCTTCTGGACCACACCGGGGGAATGTGGAATCAGGGATTTAGGCGGTGTAGCATTGTGCTGTGTGACGCAGCCCAAAATCTGTCTAATTAATTTATCTGATTCATTCGTGTCTGTGTGTTGTACTGAAAGTTTTACGGTCCGGTCACAGAGCATGTGTTCACACAGCATGGGAAATCTGAAGCTCAAATGACTCAGTGATCTGGGCTGTGTGTCCAAACAATGGACATAAAAATGTACAGGAATGCGATGCAGCCTTTATGAGGTCCTACATACATGAAAAGGCCAGAATTTACATGGTGGGTTCATCTAGGTTTATTTAGCCAGTTCACCTTTCTCCGTTCCTGTTCCAAGTCATTGAAATGCCACAGTAAATTTCTGCATCGCATTTTCTTTTTAAAGGACTTTGACATTTTTATCCTCCTGGAACAAACAGGCTTTGGACTTGTGACCTGAGAGAGTATGTGCAGACGAAAGCGGCATATTTTGTAGGCTGACTGAATAAAGTGCATTTATTTTTCACGTCCAAAACCACTGTGGGAACACCCATCATTTATATTGGAATAGGACGGGCCATTTACAATTTATTTAACAGATACGAGCTGGAGCTGGAAAGAGCAACTGAAAAAATAATGATTATTATTTTATTTTCATTATAAAAACAACCAGGTCCATCGGAACAGCCCTTGTTCTTTTAGAGAGAGAAAAGAAACCAAGTGAAAGCAGGCTGCTCTGTGCTACACGCTGTTTCTGTATGTTTTCTCCATTTTCTTTTCCCTCAGTTCCTCACATACTAAAGCCTTTAGGTAATGGAAACAGGCACCTGCTGCTGGCCCGCTCCACCACATATCTGAAACTACAACGCCCCCGGCTCCCATAACCGCCCCTGGGAGACTGAAAGCTTTGACTTACTAATCTTAAGAGGCGCTTTGCATGCAGAGCCCAAAATAAAATATATGTTCACTGAATTTGGATGCAGGGGCGCGGGAGGGGGAGGTGAGGGGGAGGAGGGGTGATGGTGGTGGCGGGGCAGCCTCGTCTCATTGTTCCTTTGGTTTTTCTGCTGTCTATCTGTCAGAGTGGGATGAAAGCAACGATGATGAGGTCATGACAAACATGGAGACCTGCTCCCACCGGGAACACACCCACATCCTACACACACTTACTAAGGTGAGAACGACATGTGATTCTGATAAACTGAGTGATGTTTGGAAAAATGTTGGATATCAGCCAGGGAGGCTCAGCTTCCACTATAATAAAAGTATCTCGTGTCAAACACTTTGCCGCACATAATTAAAAGTTTCCTCTGATCTTCACGGAAGTTTAGCGCCTTGATAGCAGCACGGCTCCAGGAACAGCAGAGTCAATCAGTCAGCCCATCGCATGGGTCCACACTGAAGTATCTGCCATGAAATTCAACACGCACATTCATGGTGCCCAGAATATGAATCCTAACGCTTTTGTTGATCCCCTGACTTTTCCTGTAGCTCCGTCATGAAGCTGACGTTTCTTGTTTCGAGTGAAACGTCTCAGCAACCGTTGGACGGACGGCCGTAAAGTTCGACCCCTTCTTCAGGCGCCATCATCAGATTAAAACTTCAGTTTGTCAAATACCAAAGACATTCCCATGAGCCTCAGCTGCACTTTGTGTTAATTGACAAATGTTAAGATGCTAAACTAAGACAGTGTTAACGTCCTGCTTAACATATGATCTGTTTCCATCCGAACACAGTGCCAATGTTCACAGACTTTCAGACCGGAGGGTTAGAGCAAACAGCACAGCTCAGTCTGCTGCTGTTCAGCTGCTGCAGAAGAAAACATCCCAACCTCACAGGAATAAAAACCATGAGGAGACGTGATGGAATCGTGGCATTTATATTTGTTCCATGTATTAACTTATACTCAGTAATTTGAGTTTTTCCTCTTTATTTCAATAGATCAACAGTCCCACCTCAGCCTAGAGTTATTATTTCTTTTTATTTTTGAATTTCTATTGTTTCTTCTCAGGTTTTTATTTTTATGCAAAAATTGAAAATATGCATAAAAACAGGTGGATGGAAAAGCACACATCACTGTGAGCATGTTAGAAAGCTGATGAGAATATCTACCTCAAAGCACTGCTGTGCCTTAGTATAGGTTATTTAGATGTTCTACTCCTACTGTATATATATGAAAATATATTTAAAAACTAATACAATACAAACAGGCACATGCAACGCCGCCAAACACACAAATGTCTCTGAGACCCCAGCACAGGTTGAGTCACGCAGCGGGAGGCAGCACGTCACTACGGTCGATCTGGCCTTTTGTCTGCGGTCCCATTGAGAAAAGCTAACACGTTAACGGAAGCATCGGCGGATCAGCTCTGCTCTGCGTGTCTGCACTCACAGTTGTTGGCCAATGATGGGTGTCATCACTTGTTGTTTGACAGGCAGCCATTAGGATTATTGAGAGTGTGACGATGAGCTGATGCTCGGGCACTTCCTATGTAGAGGCTGCTGAATGTGTCTGATTATAACGACCTGTCTGCTCTGACACGAACACGAACAGAAACTATCCAGGAATCAAACAACGTATCTTCATGGCTTCTCTGTAAAATATGTTAAGCATCATGTGTCATTGGTCAGCAGGGTGTCCTGATCATATCTGAGCAACAAGGACTCACTGGTTCTTCAAAATGAAGTGAAATAGATTCACCTCTAATTAATGTGTCGCTCCAGTCTAATGAAAGGTCAGATGTCAGCTGACAAAACACACTTCTTCGTCTGCACTGATCACTGTTGACAGGCTCGGTGTGTTCTTCTCACTCTCTTCTGCTCATTTTCACACACCACCGCATGCATTCAGACAGAGATGCACACACACACACACACACACACACACACACACACACACACACACACACACACACACACACACACACACACA
>JBBMJY010000013.1:17709064-17719918 GCA_037833715.1 Toxotes lorentzi
TAATGTAGAATCCCTCAATAATTTATTGATTGTAGGTCTGGGTCCACATAGGACGGCGTCTGGGTCCGGACCCGGACAGCTGTCCGCCTGTTAGTCACCTCTGATGTAGAGCATCAGCATAATGCGGTATTTAAGATCTCTGTCTCAGGGTTACAGCCACAGTCCACTTTATTTTTGTCACCACTGCAGCCCTTCAGAATAAAAGCATTATTTTTGTCACATCCATCCAGTTTAATCTCATATTTCAAAATTAACATCACTGGAGAGAGTTATTATTTCATTTCCTCCTGTTTTTTTTTTTTGTTATAGATGGAAAGAAAAATATGATTTCAGTTCTGAACGTGAGGCTGAGACTTTCACAGGCAGCGTTCTGCGGTCTCAGCCTGATTTCATTTTACTAAGCATCACCTGTCAGACCGGACATGACTGACTCATCTCCCACGTTTCTCACCAGCAACATCACACAACAATTTGGCCTCTGGCGGAGCTAATTCATTAAGCGACATGCCAGCCCAACAGTAATCTGATTATCTTTCTCCCAACACCTCGACCCTGGGATGCAGGGTATTAGGCCGGGGCGGCAGGCGAACACAGAAACACCCCCGAGGCTCATCTGCTCTGACATCAGGACCTCAAACATGGTGGACAAAGAAATTCACAACCGTGCAAGAAATTTCCATCTTCACCATCAGTATTCCCTCAGTCAAGTGTTACCAACTACTGTATTCTCTAGTTCTCAGTGGGGATGGTCTAACCCTAACCCTGACAACATCAACACTATTAAAACACTGAATCCACATAATGTCTGTGAAACCTCTTCCACAGTAATGGGCATCGACTGACAGCATCAATCTCTCTCAGATCCCTGGAGCTCTGGGAGAACAGGTGAAAACGCCCTTTGTCCGATCTGCACATATCGTGACTGTCCACTTCACATTCTCCCATCTGTGCCCATTGCATGTCATCACATCCCTCTAATCCAAGCCTGTTTATACTAACAGTGTTTGCTCCGATCACTTCATTTGGCACAGGGAGGGAGGACACGTACCCCCCCGTGTTATCGCCCAGCAGGCGATATGTGTGTGTGTGTATATGTGTGTGAGTGAAGGATATAGGCAGGAGGATGGCTTGATGGGGAGTGATGGTGGGATCACGCAAGCTTGCTAAAAGAGGCAAAGTCAGGGGAGAGTCACGCATGGTAGGGCTTTCCTGTAGATGCCACTCAGTCGCCACTCGACTTCCTGGCATCTGGTGTTAGCGTGATGCTACGAGTGTATGTATGTATTTGTGTGTTATGTTTAATTCCCAACCAACTGAGGAGATTTTCAGAGTGTAAACAAACACCGACATGTCTGCCCTCTCCAAACAGGCTGCCGCTCTGAGCAGGAAGAATATTCATCTCACTGAACAGACAAAGCCGCCAACTGTGGCCAGGAAGCACTGAACGCACACATGCGGCTGAGCTGCATGTGTGCGGCGTGCGCTCAGTCCGAGAAAACCTCGGATCTCAGAGGATCCTGTTCAGGTGTGTCAAAGTGACCCTAATGATGTCACGGTGATGTCATCGGGGTCACCTGGGCGTGGGCTCAGAGACTGAACATTAGCGACATATAATTGTGGAACAAATTGAACTGCATTATGGGAAACGTAGGATTTTGTGGCTTCACCTTTTTTTTACCGTTTTTCTTTGGGTCTGTTTCGAGTCAGTAAATCACTGGAGGTGTTTCATGATTGTATATCATCAAACCATCATTATTCACAGGACCCTGCTTTAAGTCCTGATGTCTCCACAGCTTGTCATCATCTTACTGGATTATTTAACACCATGTACGTGTAAACGCCTCTGAGAACTGTGTGAAAACTGGGGCGAGGACAGGGTTAAGGTTAGGGGTGAGGGAAGTAAATGTTTCTGTGCGTGCATATGTTTGTGGTTTATGTGTCAGTAGGTAGGTCAGCCTTTACTTTTTGTTCCTTGTGTGTGAGTGTACGTATGACACAGCGATGGTTTGTGTGCGTGTGTGATCTCATCACCGTGTGGTCAACTCTGCTTCTCACCGAAGCAAAATCGGAAGCGGTGGAGAGCGTGTGTGTTTGTGTGTGTGCGTATTCGGACCAGAGGAAAGGAGGGATTGTTTCGGACAGATAGGCAGACTACAGTAAGGCACAGCAGGGTCAGCAGACAGAACTGAGTGTCTCCATCCACTGACCCAAAAGTTTCTGTGTCCCTGAATCGCACACAAGGACACACACCCTGAGCTGTATGCTTCACTGCTTCAGCTTCGGCCTTCAGTTTGAAATCCATTTGGGTCGTAGTGGTTCTCTACGGGAGGAGCAAGAATTTAGACGACAGGAAAACAAGTTTCAGCACTGAAACGGAGGAAATGGTATTCCACGGAGGATAAACTGCATTTCTCTTAAAGAAGGAGTCAGCCCGGACATTACTGATCAGTTCTATGAGAAAAATATCATTCAACAAACTGAGTCACTGTCTTTAGAGCAAAGCTGTAGCTCTACAGTATTTAGATGCTAAGTTGAGCTGTCTACGATGGAGAAACACTGCAGCGCTGAGGCAAAGGACAAATGTGGAAAAAGTCTCAGAGAAAATACTGCAGGCTAATTTGATTTATGTAAATAGTACAAAACATCCAGTCGTTATATAATTCGATTTGTGGAGATTTATGTTTCTTGTAAAGACTGGATGAAACACAGGCTGAGATTATGTGATTCTGATATTTGTTTTCAAGATGGAGGTAGAAATGTAATCAAACAGAAACGGAGGCTCGTATTTGGTCAGAGGCGGAGGATAGAGTCCTGACATGACTTCAGGAAGTTTTGTGTTGTGAAAATACTCCAAAGGTCAAGATTCAGAGAGGCTGAAGACTCGAGTAGAAGTTCTCACACACGCTGAACGTGGAAAACATCAGGACCTGATGCACGGCGCGCTTCTCTAACAACCCATGCAATTATCGCCTCCACACAAATGAACCTCACATTACACCGTGTGTCAGTAAACCCCCGTTTGGGCTCAGCAGCTTGTAAACTCCGGCTCTTTGGTGTCGCCCTACAGCTGAGACCTGTGGGCCACAGGCTGGACCACAGCCCGCTGGCTTCTTCCATGCCGTCACTAAAATCAAAGGCTTTCTGTGGTTTTAAGAAATTCTCTTTAACCGTCTGGGCTGATGAACATCATCATCATCATAAACATCAAGGTTTATTAATTAATCAGGGTTGTTTATGTCTGCTCCTGACAGGTAAAACTTTGGAGCTGTTTATGTGACGGCCCCTTCTACTCGTCTACAGACTTTTTGTCCATCCATAAACTTTCATGAGCAGCTGTACGACTTGTGGCCCTAATAAAGTGGCATCTACTTCACATTCCTTGTCCTTTCTATTTTTCCCATCTCTTCTATTCTCTGATGCAAAAACCTAATTTCCAGAAATCATCCTATCAAATGTAAGTGCGGTGCAGCGTGAGCTGAGAGATACAATGTGCTCTTTAAACATGCTCACATCTTGTGGTTTCAGATCCAGACTCAGAAACTGAAGGAGCTGCTTTGTCCACTGAGAGCTCCGAAGACAACCTTAGTGTGACGCCTGGGTTTAACCATGAATATTCAGCGTAAGTCGTCATAAATCACGTATCATTACTCTCCATCTTTGCTGAGAGAAACCACTGAACAAACCAGAGATGTTAAATGAAATGAGGAGGACCAATAATATTTTACTGCACAAACGCAACATGTGATTTCCAGTAAGTGAAAGCACAGTGAGACGCCTCAAAGCAAACACGTCTGAGGTAGAAGTGAAGAACATGTGTTTCCACAGCATCAGGTTTATCTGGAGCTGCACTGCACTGTACGTCACACTGCAGCTGAAGTCTGATTTATGAGCAGCACCACAGAAATTCCTCTGCAATAGCTTCAGGATGTCTCGGGAATAAGAGCAATATCTCTGATTTGGGAAAGTATTAGCAGCTCAAAACACTGCGGAGTCAGTGCGAGCGGCTCACGCGAGGCCGTGCATGCCGTATGCTGTGGCTGGTTTTCTGTTCCTTTACTCACTGCTTCACGCAGCAGCGAGAACTGATTGAGATTTGCCTTAATTATTTTCTTTTTGTGGATTTCAGCTGAGAGGTTTCGTTAGTGTCCTCTGGCTCTTCTGCTTGTCCTCTCGTACTTTGACAAAGATTTTTAAAAAGTAGTTTTACATCCTGTCAAACAGGAAGCTTCACTCTCTAACAGCTCTAGTGTTTTGGTCGAGACGTCTCAGGACGTGGCTAAAAGGAAAAGTAACTGATGAAGAGCTGAAATAATCAGATAAAAGTTACGGATAAATGAAATCTCCAGTCTCTGCCGTTGATAGATGTCCCAATGAAACCAATATGCACTTTTATATGATGAATAGCGTTAAATGACATAAATGTATCCAAAGCAACACATGTGGAACGTGGCGGGCGGTGTCGATGACGGCGTACTTCACTGATGAGAGACTGAACTCTGGGATTCAAAGAGAAAGTTACTGTCACAGTTCAGAGACACTGTCACACATCATTCCAGATCCTGATCTGAGCACACACACACACACACACACACCCAAACTCGCACATAAACACAACGCGAGCATGAGCACGTTTACATTTCAGCCGTTCAGCGATGTGGTGTCTGGCTGGAGGATTGTTCAACAGGACACACAGCTGCAGCTGGGTTTGACCCATCCACTCGGGGGCCAGTCTCCCGTTACACACACTCACTGCACACACACAAAATAAACACGCCAAATACCCACATCCTCCTCACCCAATAACAGTACTGCAACTGTTTCTCATGTGACAGAAGAAGGGTGAGCTGCTGAGCTGAGGGAGTGGCGGGGAATAGCGTGCGAAGACCTAATGCAGTGTTTCAGCCCCAGATGGGTCACATCAGTAGCCCGCAATCAACAAATTTGGCCCTGCCAAGTTTACACGCTTTACATGTCAAAAGGGACAGAGGAGGGAAAAGAGAGAAACCTGTTTCTTCTTTTTTTTTCACCCACATGCTTCTTTTTATCGCCTGCCACAGCTTATAATTATTAATTACTGTGACTGGTTTTTCCATTGTGCAGGAGAAGAGAAGAGAAGAAGAGGAGAGAAGAGGGCAGAAAACCAGAGTGGAGCCCAGCAGGATGAATTCATAAAATAACAGAGCTGGTTCCCGGCAAAAAGGCATTTCATGTAGAATGAGTAGGAATGGACTGAATGCAGCAGACGCTCAGGGAGACGCTCAGGGAGACGCTCAGGGAGACGCTCAGGGTCACAGGACACCCCCGAGCTTTGTCTACCCCCCCCAGTCCACGTTTTAGCATGAAGTGCTCAGAAAAGCTCTGCGGTCTTCAGTGATTGTTACCGTCACCACAAAGACATTTAGGGCTGGCAAAACACCTTTGTGTCTGTCCACAGTGGTTAGGACGAGACAGGAGGACACCTGGCGTGTAACTCTAGACGAACGGCTTCCTAATGTGTCCACAGTGGGGATGTTTAAATAAGGCAGATGATCTCACTGTCTCCGGAGAAAAGAAGCTCGAGATAACAAAAGTTTGAACAGAAGCAAATTATTAGTGACAAATCACATACCTACATGTCCGCATTTACACAAATGTGCACAGGACAAGACTTCACCATTGCATAAGACATCCCTGTCTCTCAATCACATACACACAGACAAGGCTCTGCCACTCTCCTCCCACACAGTGTGTGTGGTCTTGTCATTCAAGCTTTGTCTCCACTGTGGCCTCTCATCTTTAAATAGCCTGCTATAATCTGTCCAGTCAAGCACAGGCACATCTCGTTTCAGACCAAAGTTTATAACGCACTGTGCACATGATGATGGAGGCTTAACAGTGGAGGAAACTTTGAATGTGCAGCACCAAGGTGAAGTTTGATTTGGTGAAGCAAATTTAAATGACCAACCACAGTTTACAGAACGATCAGAAAATAACAGCGTCAGAATCATAAAGGAAAAAACAAACGGAGGCTTCGCACTTTAAGCACAAAACAAAATGCCTTTAACTGGTGTTAGTCTGCGATAATGACTGGGTGTGGGCTAATCACCATCATGAACTGTTTATGGAAGAACAATCGAATCTGAACTCAAGGGTGTTTGAATATGTTGCAATTCAACGTCCATTCCCATGCTACTGACCAAAACTCTGACTAACAAACAGGAGGTGGGAGGATAAAAAAGAGAGGGAGAGATAAAGAGAATCCAGGGTGGGAACTGTCATAAAATGAACAGAGATGAGATTCAAAGTCTTTTTCCCACCAGACAATAAAACATGAAAAAGTATGTGTTAGGGGGAAGGAGAAATCCTCCGTGGCTCCACTGCACTGTGAAGCAGAGTCAGAGAGGGCTCCAGATGTGTCTCCAACATGCTTCAGGTTTCACTGTGATACTTAGCGGGTCTTAGTGAAGCAGACCCAGGGTTTGCATTAAACCCAATCCAGTCTGGCCCACGTTCACACAGAACCAGATGGTTAGCATATGAGAGACAGAGAGCAGAAGTTAACTGTACAGTTATCTTTTTAAAGATAATTGGACACATCACCGACCAGATTACTTAGTACATCTGATTTATTATGTAGCTACCAACACGATGATGAGCCCATTTATTACACTGCAGCACCGTCGCTGTCTGGACTGATTTATCTGAAACGCTGCGGGCAGACGCTCTGAGTCCTCATCCTCACTGCAAATTTAGAAGTAACAATTACACATAGAAAACCAGAGTACTCGGTTTGTGTGAGCTTTATCTTACACTTAACTTTACTCGTTCTGAGGCCGGACTGTGCTTTTCAGGAAAACAACTGTTCCAGCAAACTCAGAGGGTATTATAACACCTCTCTCATTTCAACACTTCCCCAGTGTCAAAGTCAGAACCTGACATCACCTCTTCTTTCCCGTCTACCCTCACTTCCCCCTGCTCGATGGTCACAGCTTCTCCCTGTCTAAACCTTCAGTGTCATTAAGCCAATATAGTGAAATTCACCTCTGATCGCCAGCGGTGAATCAGTGAGGAAGGGGAGAGGAGAAAAAAAGGATGTTAAACACTACAAGGGCAGAGAACCAGAGTGGAGCCCAGCAGGATGAAGTGGTGAATCAGAGAGGAAGGGGAGAGGTGGATGCAGGAAGGGGAGCAGAGTGCTCGTTTTAATCATCTAAATAATCCCAGAAACTCTTTCAGTACGTTTTTCTCCATTAAAACAGAAAGTTAATGACGCAGAGGAATTCAAACGTCGTCCGGGAGTTAAATGAAAGACAACGTCCTGACACGTGATGAGCACACACTTCATTTGTGCTGCTCTGGAAGCAAATGTATTTATTATAGCAGGTCATATTTTTTAATGTGTCAAACATTTACTTGGACAGTGGAAACACTGCTTTAGTTAAGATGCCTTAGTTGCCTTTTGTTTTGACTCCAAGCCAAACAAGCTGGTTGCCATGATGCCAACTGGAACATACACTGGCTTCTTTTGTTTACTTCTTTTTTTAATTCTTTCTTAAATCACATTGGAGCCGAGCATCAATTTTTAATCTAGAACATCACACAGTATCATGAGCTCCGAGTTTTTATGAAGAGATGAACAAAAGGAAAGAAGATGGAGGGGAAACCTCTGATTACCTGTTCAGGAGCAGATGGTGTGTGTGTGTGTGTGTGTGTGTGTGTGTGTGTGTGTGTCTGTAATGGCTGTGTCTTCGTGTGTGATCACATCTGATCAGTGTCAGATATGACAGCTCTGCATCCTGAAGGTGTTTGGGAGTGTGTGTGTGTATGAGTTCTATCTTTGTGAGTGATTTCACCTGATCAGTGTAAACTATGTCAGCTCCATATCCTAAAAGTGTGTGTGTGTGTGTGTGTGTGTGTGTGTGTGTCTGTAATGGCTGTGTCTTCGTGTGTGATCACATCTGATCAGTGTCAGATATGACAGCTCTGCATCCTGAAGGTGTTTGGGAGTGTGTGTGTGTATGAGTTCTATCTTTGTGAGTGATTTCACCTGATCAGTGTAAACTATGTCAGCTCCATATCCTAAAAGTGTGTGTGTGTGTGTGTGTGTGTGTGTGTGCGTGTGTGTGTGTGTGCGTGTGTGGTGATGTGGGGGGAGCTGGGATTCCCTAAAGCGTGTTCAGTAAATACTCAACCAGCACAGATTCCCAGGCATCGCGTGCAGCAGGGTGGGACTCCCGAGCTAAACCACGCCTCCACACACACACACACACACACACACACACACACACACACACACACACACACACATACAGCGGACAACAGCCCGTAACAGAGGCCAGTGTAATGGTTAGGTGCAAGGCTTAAGCTGGTGTCGTGGGAGGGTTAATGGATTTCAACCATTTATTCACCTGTCATCCCCATTAAATCCATAGCTGGTCCTTCCGTGACCAAATGAGACCTCTTATCTCTGTAACAGCCCTCGTCTGGTTAACCTCAACCCCGCTCCACCTCCACGCTGTGTGTCAGTGGAAATGCATATCCTCTGTATGCTTGCAGCAGCGCTCGGTGAAACACAGAATCACACTTATCTCATTCACATATGGAAGCAAAGATCCAATGAAGCCGACTTCACAGAGAATCCTCTGGATTCTTCCTCACTTTGTTTGTGATTTTGCGGAAACACCTTCAGCCAAATGCGGTTTTCGAGTTAAAGAGCAGGTCTGGCTGATCAGTCTCATGTGCTGAGGCGGTTTTGGTTGCAGCGTGGGTGGTCAGTCCACAATAGACCAGAGCACTGACAAGAAAAACCAGTCAAACTGTTTCTGTGTGTGTGCGAGTGTGTCGTGGTGGCGGATGTGCGTTTGAGGGTGAGAGTCAGACTATTATGGTCGACTACGCCAAAACATGTCATTGCTGAGAAATGGTTGGTTCTCCACCTCCAAACTATTTTCAGGGAGTCGCTTTTCATCCTGAAGCACAAACTGTAAAAGAGCCGGTGACTTAAAATTGCAGAGCGCTGAAATCTGAACGGCTGAGCCGCTTCTATGCAGCTTCATGAGCAGGTGGACCAGGACAGGTTTCCTCATCAGGGTTCGTTTGGCATCAGGATGATCTGACAGAATACGCTACAGGTTTACTGAGGACCCATCAGCAGCTTGTTGACCTGCAGTGCAGATGCAGAATCAGCACACAAAACACTGTGGTCTGGAGAGGCACAGCACACACACCATTTCAGGTGCACAGAAGACTGACGGTACTTTCATCGCACCTCTTGCTGGGCCATCACTGGTCTTTGCTGCAGGTTGTAAATCTTAACAAACATGGCGGCTGTTCTGGAGAAAGTCTTTAAATGTCAGTATGATTCTTCTGTCAATGAGCCTTTTGCTTCAGGGTCAGACGGACAAATTGATGCCAGATGGATGCTGGTTCAGTCCTGACACCAGTAACAGGTCAGTGCAGATAAGCAGGACAGATTTACTGCCCAGTGTCTGCAGTTCACAGACAAAGTGGAAAATCTGTTTAGTTTTTCATTTGTTGACCAGGTAAGTGCTGATACCTGGAAATGGACTTAATCAAGGAAAAAGAAACATGCATCCTGTCACCTTTGTGTGCATACAAGTGTACAGGGCTTACGTGCTAATACGTGCCCATGTGCACAGCCTTGATGTGTAAACCTGACACCATTACAACATCTGATGCACACCACCTGTGCAAACAGCACGACAAAGACGCCCCTGTGTTCAGGGACTGGCCTTTTTAATTAGCCTTTAATTGGGCCACAGCTCCCACCGTTGGGACAGTGAGACGCAGGCAGATAACTGTGGACGAACAGGAGTTTCACTGGATCAGTGGCTGGGAAAGTCAACCAGTCATTTCCAATGGTGTGATCTGCATCTATGAGAATTACATGAAAATAAATGAGCTAAAGTGGCTGTCACACACACACACACACACACACACACACCTCTATACCCCAAAACACTTCATGATTTACAAACCGCATCTGAGAAGTTATGCAATGTTCAAACATGTGGCCAGTACTGAAAACAAACCGTGGCACGCAACGGCAGAGAGGTCATTTCATACACTGGGGAGTCTCACTGCTCCGCTTTCTCCACTCTCTCTCTCTCTCTCTCTGTCTCTCTGAACCTCTCTCCACCCTCTCTTATTCCCAGAGGGGCACTTGTGCAGCTCACAGGGAAAGCGGTCAGACATTATTAGCTCAGCAACATGCCACTGAGTTTTTCCTGACATAAGTCAGCGCCTTAAATAGACTTAACACTGCAGCAGGGACATGCAATGTCTTCTACTTTTAGAGCCATTGATGAAAAGAGGAGCGACCCTTCAGGACGTTGGACTGAATGAGAAAAGGAGCAGGTAAAATGTATCCTGATGACCAAGTGATGATCCGAGACCATGGGAGGCAACTGAGCTGAACGAAAGCCTGCACTTAATGGTTGATAAGAAACATATGACAGCCTCTTTGAGGTACTGTATGCTGTGTAATTTTCATGTAATCGCTACCAGACTGGAGCGGCAGGAAGACGGTCAGAGGGTTGTCCTGCAGATTTCAGAACCAAACTAAACACACCTGACCGCCTCTTTGTTCAAAATCATCTGTAAACACGGCTCAATGTGTCAACTGTAGCTTAATTCAGTTCAGTTTTATTTCTAGAGCTCCTTCCACAATCAAAATGGTCTCAAAGCGCTTCACAGAGACCCAGAGTCTGACCCCAGATCAGCACTGAAGGACACAGTGGTAAGAAACAGCTCCCTTTGAACAGGAAGAAACCTTGAGCAGAACCTGGTTCATATGGGGGACCCTCCTGCTGATGGACGGGCTGGGTGAAAGGAGGAAGAGGAGGAAGATAGGAC
>JBBMJY010000013.1:17720018-17730607 GCA_037833715.1 Toxotes lorentzi
GAGGAGAAGGACATGCAGCATATAAAACATGATACAAACAGGGTTGGACGTGGACAATGTTAGAGGAGCAGCATTTAAACACAGGGAACACTTAACTGACCAGTACCAAACTCCAAACACTGTGGAAAAGGCTGCTGTGTGGGGAACCTGGCTCAAAGAGCTGTTTGTAGTGGAAATGTGTTTTCATGATTAGATTATACAAATCTTAGGAACCCAGTATTATTATGCAATTCAGATTTTATAGGTATTACGTCTTGAATTTGGCAAGACCGATCATACTGAAATACCACCGAGATGGTAACCAGAAGGAATCAGATGTGAAGTTTGGGCCTAATTAGAGTTCAGAAGGAAAACATAACTAAAAAGCGTTTATATAGAGTTTAGCCACCTCTCTGGCCTGATATAAATCTTTATTGAGTGAAATATAAGAATCGCTGAATGAAGGCCATATGAAAATGCTCTGTAAACTACAGGGAGGACAAAAATGTTGCAAGTATGAACATATTCAACAGAGGATGGAATATAACTGTGGAGAAAAGAGGTGAGAAGACACAGTAAAATCGAAGATCCCTCCACTTGTTTTCCATATCCTGTTCTGTACGTCGAGGCAGATGTTTGATGGGAAACCTGAGAAGTGATTCAGCAGGTGATCTGAACTAACTGTGAGGTTTTTTTTACAAGAGAAGAGTCAGCAGCAGTAAATTAAATGAAAGCAACATGTGTGAATCCATTGTTCTGAGCTGGTGCGTGTGTGTGTGTCTGTGTGTGCTGCACATGTGTGTCTATGCAGGCAGCATCCTGTGGTGAAGCAGAGGGAAACCATACCATTGTGTTGGTTTGTGTCAACAGCTCCTTCCGAAATGGACGAACAATAGAAAGTGGGTCTGCGCTTATTAATTCAGCTCAGTCTGTATCAGTGACAGAGGGAAACACTCTTTACTCTGAAGATACAAAAACAACCTGGGATCCTTTTATGTTTAGGACCAACGAGTCAGGATTCACACTGAAACTCATCTAAACACTGATTACGGTGTAACTGTGCTAAATAAAAGTTTAGAATCAGTTCAGATCAACACGTCGATGAAGGGCTCTTCAGTTCAGGTCTGGTACACCAGACAAACTGATTTAGATGATACTAATAATACTTGTTATTGCCGATGTGTAAATTTTTGTCTTGTGCAATCGATTCTTCACCATGTGGCCTCATAAAACTGAGTTTCACAACAGCTCGGGACTCAGTGCAGGGATCAAAAACCAGGTGTTTATTTTTGACTTTGGACCCAAATTTGTCTCGTGTGACTATGACGTGTTTTTTTTTCTGCACCATCCAAAGAGTAAATCTACAAAAGGTGCCACTTTATCAGGCCTGGTCACCAGATCCACTTCATGTCATGCAACACACAGAACACAAGAGTCCTCGCTGGCGAAGCATAAGCAGGGTATCCAACATCCTCCAGTGTGCCCCAGGACAAGACAGAAGTGCCTCCGTGTACATTAGGAACGACACACCATTAAATTCACATTTACTCACACTCCTGCTGGATGCAACAGCTGTGTGAAGAATGAATTACTACATGTAGTACTAGCATGAGGAATGGTGAGATGGGGGGAGGTACACATATGGAGGGAGGGATGGATTGGCACGAGTTGCCTGTAATGTATTGCTTCCACAGGATGCCCTGCACGCTCAAAACAAGCCATGATTGGCCTTGATCACGCTCAGCCATTGAGACATACAGTAAATGTGACAAGCAGTGGGGAGGGAGGGAGAGAGTGGGGGAGGGAGGGAGAGAGTGGGGGAGGGAGGGGAGGGAGAGAGAGATGGTAAAGCAGTGTGACAGAGTGATTTTGCAGAAGAGGATGAACTGTAAATATTGACCCTGGAGAGGAGGGCAAAACAGTCATGCTGCACCAGCAGGGAAATGATAGCACACACACACACACACACACACACACACACACACACACACACACACACACACACACACACACACACAGAGCTCCTCATTCGTCTGGAAAATGCAGAAGCTATGAATCTTATTGAGAGGAGATAAACATCACGCTGCTTTTAGAAACATCGCAGTGGTTACTGTAGTTTTAGAGCAGATTTTAAAGCTCTAACTTATTGTTCCTCTTCTGCTTTTCATTACCACTGTACAGGGACACTGCCTCTTCCTCATGGTGGAGTATCTATAGAAAGGACATTTTTTTAGACACATTTCCGCTGACTCCCTGTTTACAGTCTTATAACAGACACGTAACTCTGCCTTAGATAGAGAAATCGTCTTTGGATCTCTACCAGGAGCCTCCAGAGGCGCCACTGTTTTATTTCTTTCTTTTTTTAATTCCTCTCCTGACACGTCACGTGAAGCCGCCTGAAAGTCCTTGATCCCAAAACTCCCAGACTCCACAACCTCACATCAGATGAAGCTCTTGACCCTTTACACTGACTCATCCTCGCACTCAGAGATCGGGCCTTCAGCTCAGCTGTCCCCCAGCTCTGGAGTCCACTTCCCCACATCTATGTTCATCACACACTGAGTCCTTAAAAACACACTTTAAAGGACAATGAGTGTGCTGAAAATAGAATTATGATTATTAGTATTGATACTAATGTGTTAGCTGTGAAAAAGTGACTACTGTCACTTTGGATTGTTTCCATCCAGAACTGGAAAAGCCTTAATTCCACTTTGCAGTGAGTCTGTTCTGTGCGTCATCATTTTAATTTTCACTGAAGTGATCACATATTATCGATGCCAGAAACACAGGATCACACTCAACAGAAGCTGTAACAGCAACAAAATCACCTGGAAAACAGGTCAGGTAAAATATGGGTTTTTATTTTAGCCCAGCTTTGTGTTTCTACTTCCACGGGGTGAAACGTGGAGCATCAGAGTTTGGGACAGAGCAGAAAAGTGTGCATCTGACGCCCGAAGCGTGAGAGTTGGCAACGCTGTGCATAACAAAGATCACAATTGTCATGAAGCACACTCGTTCACCCTTCTCCTCTCTTCTCTCCCTCGTTCTCCATCTCTCTCTCAGCCCCTTGTCCTGGCACGCCCTCCCTCTCTCCGTCATGCCACTGTCCCTGTTGAGCATGCATGGATACAATGTGCTCCACTGTGCTCTCTGAAGGCTAGCATTACTGTTCACACGCGATCTGAACCCAGCACCGATATGCCCCCTCCCCTCCTCTCATTTTTTCCTTTCCTCCATCTTTCATCCCTTTTTAATTTTTTTTTTTTTGAAGACATGGCTGGTATAATTTTAGTAATATTTAAACTTTTCACAATAACTGGTTTTATACCAAAATCCCACTTTGACTCAAAGACAGAAAGTTAATTCCCTGAAATGAAATCCATCCTCTGATATTTCTTTTATTTTAACTTACTAAAATGTTTTTGTGGCAGTAAGAGAATCCAGCGCTGTTCACAGATGCACACATTTGAAAGCTTGGTTTGCAAAATATGCAGCATCTGCTGTGACAAAGAGAATGAAGCTTATGTCCTTCTTTGATTATACAGGACGAGTTTACAGCCAAGAAATGAGCAAAAACAGTCTCTGGTCTCACCACAACCACATTATGGAAACAAAACTGATGTTCTCCTTCTACTTCAGACACACCAGAGACATGAAACACTTCACGTCACCTTACACATTTTAGAGTAAATCAATCTGAAATGGACAGAATCACTGTTTTCTTACAGTAGTGATAAGGGAAAGAAAGTGAATTCATCATGAGACAGCATCAACCCTAAAACACACACACACACACACACACACACACACACACACACACACACACACACACACACACACACACATTATAATGTACATTTTATGAATTCCAGCATTAAGCACATTCATGTAAATATAGCAGTATGTAATTTCACAGTATGGCGTAGTTCTTCCTGTCCGATTGTTTCCATGTGGTCGGCCTCAGGAGTCTCTCCTGGATATTCAGTCTGCCGCTGCCACAGTAGGAACATGAGACCTGACTTTCTTCCTCCACATCTCTCCTGTTTTTTTCCCCTCTGAGTCTCAGTGACGAAAATATTCCTTCCTCTCTCTTTTTCTCATCTCTGACGTTTTGAGTCACAGCTCACATTTTCTCACGTTCACTCGCGGCTCTGTTAAAATGCTCACAGTGCAGAGGGGGTGTGTGTGTGTGTGTGTGTGAGAGAGAGACACACAGTTAGTGTATGTGCATATGCATTGAATACCTTAAGGAATATGTGTGCATGGCAGCTCTCCAGTGTCATTCAGTGATAGTGTAGCGTAAGTTGCAAATGAACTCATTTCTGCAGGGCTGGTCTCTCTCCCTCTCGCTCACTCTCTCTCTCTGTTTTGCTTTCATTCACTCACTCCCTCGCCCTCTCTCTCTCACTCACTCTCTCGCTCTCACTCTCTCCACTCGCTTCGACAGATCGTTTTCATAACCACTTTTCTGAGGTCACAGCCTCGTCTGCAGTAGTCACGCAAGCCCTCGCCTGCTCAGTCAGCTTTACACACACACACACACACACACACAAACACACATATACACACACACACACTCTGCCACAGCAATACTACACTACACAAAACCTTGTCTTAAAGAGACAGCATGCGGCTCTCTCCCAGCAGCCACAACATGTTACAGACTCCGCTTTTAAAGGGTCAGCATGTCTATTTTTGGCTCCCTGCGCTCAGAGCATTCCTACGCTGCTGGCAACACACATGCAACCTGTGGCTGCAGAGTGGAAAAGCAACACCGGCTAAAGCTGATTTTCAGATTAAAGCTCTGACTGTAATTATTTAGAGCAATTTAATACTTTCTTTAGAATGCAGCTGTAAATATTTGTTAGGATTTAATGTGCAGAAAAACTACACAGTGGATTAATTACAGTACTAATACGCCTGTTCTGGTAACACACTGCATCGGGGCATTTATTTTATTTTATGTGGTGGGTGCATACTTAGGAAGCAATTCTGCCTTTTACCTCAGAAACCACATCTGAATTAACGATGCCAGTTGCTAGAGCAAGGTGGGAGTCAAGTCTACAGCAACAGGAAGACATAACCACTTCTCTTTGGACCTAATGGTCTTTCTATGCCTAAGATTTGCTTGTGTGTGTGTGTGTGTGTGTGTGTGTGTATCATGGTGACGGGAATGTGGAGCAGCCGAATTCTTTCCGTGTCCAGAGGACAGAGCTTCACATTGTCCTGTCCTGACCGGGCCTGTCCATCTTTCTCTGTCTCACTGTCCTTTTCTTTCTGTCTTGTTGCCTCCCAACACCTCGCCGCCCTCTCATCACCTTTCTACCACCAGGATAGCCCAAGGAGGAAAATACAGTAACTGAAGATGACAGAGAGGCAGAGGAAGAGACAGTGGGCAGAGAGAAAGTGAGTGCCAGTGATCTGAACCTGTTTGGAAAGACAGAGAAACAAAGGGACCATTCACAGAGCTGGCCTTGTAAAATACTTTCTAATCCCTACAAAGGTCTGGTTTGTTGGACGTCACATCTGTACAGCGTGACAGATGTGTCTGAGATCTGATTCAAATGTGAAATGACTTATGCTGAAAAGATGTCAACAAAAATAACATCACATCCGTTTTAGTAGTTTAGTAGTTCTGCAGCTTGCTACGACACATTTAAGGTTTCAGTACACACCTTCGAATTTCTCCTGAACCGAGGAGTTTCCCCAAACGTTCCTGAAAACGGTTTTTGTTTCTATGAGTTATGCCAGTCGTATTTGTTCATATACTCTCAGTGTCAGCTTTGCTCTTTACTGGAACACATGTTGGGATGATGAGCAGATAGGCAGTCGTAGATTTATTGATCTATTGATTGTTGTGTGGCTGTTTACCGTGATAACTGCGGCAGATTTACTCTAACTTTGCAGTAATTTTAAATAATGTTGTATGAAATGCCTTTGGCCTTGGAAGTCACAGCTGGTCAAGTTACTACAGCAGACAGTAAACCACTTAGCAGGGACATGCTAACGTTTGTCAGGTTAATCCACTCCTTACAATTCTGCTCTTGCATTTTTGGTTCTGGAGAAGGTTGAAAAAAGAAACCAGCATTCAGGCTCTTTATACATGTGGAGAAATAAAAAGCTGGACCGGCCTGCTGCGCTTATGGCTGAACTGGACAATCGCCTGTCTCTGTGTGTGTGTGCTGTTTACTGTATACACACACAGCTTGTTGATTTCAAATCTTATTACCTGCATCCAGCTGAAAAATCAAAGCTGACACTGAGTCCACACAGAGTGGACAATAATTCTTCACAAGCTCGAAAGAGATTTTCCAGCTCGTCAAATCTCAGTTTGTGTTTTTTGTCATGACAGCACCACTGAGGGAGGGGGGACGCCACAAAACAGCCTCAATATGGCCTGGAAATGGACTGAGAATTTGGCCAGGAGAGGTTGCATGAGAAGGAGAAGGACGTGAAGTAGCAGGGAGGAGACGCTTGCCAGGAGAAAAGGCTCAGGCCTGGAGGCTTTTGGCAGGTGGTTTGTCTCTGCAATCCATCTGGCTGATGACTAAAAACATGGGAGGTGTTACAAGAGAATCTACTACCTGTACATGATCATGTGTCCGTGTCACTACATAACAGGTAGAAGTAACTTTAAGATCCAGGATCTCAGTCTAATTCCAGCCTCAGAGGCTTTGATCCAAAACAACTTAATGAAGAGTTTGAACTGAGCAGCAATAATTTTCGCAATAAAATTCTCATAAAGACTCAAGCAATGTGCAAATGTCCAGAAACACTCGACCGACGAGTAAATACAAAGATAAGAGTCAAACATATGAAGTGACTAAGATCATTTTCCTGGAAAATCGGAATCAGAGTTAACTGTTTACCGCAGCAGCCTCAGCCTCATCAGCCATCGTGTGGCTGGAGTCTTCTACATGAACTGGCTCACCTGACATTTTAATAAAAACGCTGGTCCAAGGACGGATGAATGTACACTTGATGGTGTGGGGGCCCAGTGAATTATGCAATAGGGTTTCTCACTCTCCTTCTATTTCATGCCTCCCTCCTGCCTTTTGCAGCTCCCATCCACAGCACTGTGTCAAAAATCATTCATGGTATTAAATGAGAGGAAGTGCAGGATAACATGAAGCAGCCAGGTGAGTGAAGTCAAGCAAGAAAAGTTACTCAGGTAAAAAAAAAAAAGAAAGGAAAGTGAGTGAGAGTGGGAGGCAGGCTGGAGTCAGGTCCAGGCTGTCTCTGCCTCCAGGCCAAGGAGTGGTGGCACCACCAGAGAGAAAGGATTAGATCAGAGATTAACAGGCTCACAGAGGGCAAACCTGCAAACAAGTAAAAAAAATGCACAGGTGCCTTAAGATCTGAGCGCAATGGAAAAGAAAGTGACTCATAAAGACAGACCGAATTTGTTGTTTGTTGAATCTGATTGATTATTCTTTATTGATTGAGGACAAAAATCATCATTATCACTTTAAACCGGTTTGTTTTTTGTGAATTGTGAATTGTCTGTAGTTGTTTTCCATAAGAAGCTTCAGATAACTGGTTTGTTTCAGCCAACATGAAAGACAAAGGATTCCAGTATGAACAGATGGTGTAGATGATCCATTCGCCTTTAAAGAGATCCCACAGCAGCAGAGACAGAGACGTTGACGGACACAGGACAATCAGTTCAGCACATTATCATGCCTGAGACATGTGAGCCGGTGCGGCATCTTCATCCTTAACTCGTTTAGGACATATTGAGGTCATTTCCATGGGTTTACACAACATTGCGTGAGAAGGGAAGGGTATCCGGTGGATCCAATTGCCCTCTGTGAGGGCAGCAGCGCCTCCATGAATGCGGCCTTTGAGTGGCGAGAGGCCAGTAGACATGCAGACAGCCTGTACTTACTGTATCTGGGAAATAGGCCTGATGCGACTTCAAACAGCCACAATGATGTTATTATGGTCCCCCCTCCTCCCCCAAGACTGTTTTCTCTCCCTCTCCTTTCTGAGAACTTGTTGCTCATGAGTCACAAGGAAGGAGTCTCCAGTGATCTGTTGTTTACCCTCATTTTACTCATGGAGGGGTTTGGGCCAATCACTGCTTCGATTTCAGTTTGAATAAGATGTTTTTTGTTATCACCCACCCAAAAGCTATGACCATCTCCTTTTTCACTTTGAAAATGAAGTTCATTTTCTTTGGAGGCAAAAACTGTTACTGTGTGTGTGTGTGTGTGTGTGTGTGTGTGTGTGTGTGTGTAATGTTGTGGTGTGTGGTGGAAAAGTTAGAGACCAAAGCTGAAATGATTCTCATGAGCAATAACCAACGGACCAACAGAACTTTCGAAGCGAAAACAAGCATTTCACACTGCTTCCTCTAAACTGGGTTATCCACATCCCTCAGCCCAGATCTGCAGGTTTCTTCTCCAGCAAACCTTTGACAGGAAATAATGTGCAAGAAGGAGCGAAGTTCAACATCATCCCAAGCAAACCCACAGTTTCTACAACGTGATGACACGGCACAGTCAAAATATATGTGAACACAGGGTTTTTGAACCTATATCAGACAGATATTGAAGTCCTGGTTTCACAAAACGGCGCAGGCGGCAGGCAGCTATGGACGACGAGTTGATGTGACTCAGCTTTGATTTTGGAGCTATATTTACACAGGCTTTCAGCGCCGGTGCAGGCTGTCATATCAACATCTTTTCAGTGTCACAAAGCTGACACTGAAAAGTGCTGGGCTGGGATAACTCCTCTCACTCAGAATCTGGGTTAGATTTCACAATGACAATTTGGTCACAGTTCATTTGTCAAATAATTCTGCAAATGTCTAAACAACCATTTGTTTTTGCTCTAAAACTGTACAACGTTCTGTAAACTGTGTTCTATACTGAGTGCTTAAGGTGTGTTAAAGCATGGTTTACAGTTTAAGGGCTGAACATTTGAAACTTTAGTGTTCAGGGCTGTACAGTCACCAGAGAAAGATGCCGACACTCCACTCACCCTGTACTCAAACTAATTGTTGTCCCACACTGCAAAAAGCCCGTGCATGCGTTAATCCAGAGATGCTGCCAGGAAAAGCACTGAGATCCATTATAGGTCAAGACATGCTGCATTATAAATGAAATGTGACGGAGAGATGATGGGAGTGGTGTATGAAAAATCAACATGGGTGGAAGCCACTTCCAGCTCTGTATTTGACAGATGACACTGTACGAAAACAAGGATTAGACTGTCAGTGCTCTGACTGGATAAATGTGTGTGAGTGTGTGAGTGTGTGTGAGTGTGTGTGAGTCTGATGCATATTTAAAACATTTGCAATTTGATGATGAAAACAAACCCTGGCACATTAGCATGGAGAATTTCCCAGCTCCGCACGCAAACTTAGAGCAGGGGAGGGCCCCAGTGTGTGTGAGTGTGTGTGTGTGTGAGTGTGTGTGTGAGTGTGTTGCTCTGGGTGAAGCCGGCAGCTGTTTAAATTCAGTCTAACAGTGCTCTCTCTGCAACATGCCAATTTAAACAGGATCCTCAGGGACAGAAACAGTCTGACACTTCTCTTCTCTTCACCACCTCTTTCTGTCATTTTCTCTTCTTGTCCTTGTTTTCTTTTCCTTATTCTCTCTCCCTCATTCTTATTCTGCTTCCTATTGTTCCATATATCTGCTGTCTTGCCTCTGAGTTGGCATTAAATGTGAATTCCACCTCACAACATGAGTCCAGCCTGCACTGTACACACAGCTCTCTAATCTCACTGCATTAACACCTGATCTGATGATCTGACTCCCTGTCATGTACCATCTTTAAGAGGTCATGACACTGTGCGTGATGAATAAGTCATTAGATGAGCGTCCAGAGGCTCGGTGCCGTGGCTTCATTTCTAAAAAGCTCCCAAACACAAAGGAACATCAGTGACAGACAACAGCTCGTCCCCGATCCTTTCAGACAGAATCAAACTCTGCTCGTGTTTAACCAGAGAAGGAAAAATCTTCTAATGAAACTTTGCTTCATTGTTAAGAGAAAGCACTGAAATATCTGAGATGATGAGACAGTTTCAGTCGAAGCTGAAGCTGCAGGCCGGAGGTTTTTATTTCATGCGATCACATTAAGTTAACGACTGAACGACTGACAGCAGCAATGAAATACCTGAAACGCTTCATCACTTCATCTCGTGTGTTCTGGAAACGCTGTGTTCGCTTGTAATAAACAGAATATGACAGTAGATTAGTAAAATGCTTCATAACCGAAGAGTTAAATTTCCATTCCGAGGTGTGTGACGGGCTGATTTCACCACTCGCACCACACGAATATCATGAACAGACAAAACCACAACTCATCTCAGGAAAAACACAGGTTTTAAAAATAGCTTTCTTCTCCTCCATTATTCACTTACTACATCTTTTACTCTTTTCTTTTTTCTGGCTTTTTTCAGTTCAAACTACAGTTTATGCCACTCAAGCCTTCGAGAGCTTTTACCATGAACTCCCCCAGTGGGCTTTTAATGCTGGTGATGTTAGTGAAAACCTCCAGTGGAGACCAGCGATCCAGCATGGAGACACACACACACACACACACGCACACACACACACACACACACACACACACACACACACACACACACACACACACAC
>JBBMJY010000013.1:17731323-17748310 GCA_037833715.1 Toxotes lorentzi
GTGTGTGTGTGTGTGTGTGTGTGTGTGTGTGTGTGTGTGTGTGTGTGTGTGTGTGTGTGTGTGTGTGTGTGAGATGAGGAAGGCCTGTCTTTGCCCATTCTCCCTCTCACTGTACCCTCTGCTTGCGTCTCCCTTCACCCTAAAAATATTTTGTCAGGCTCACTCATTCGATGATAATTCGGCAGAGAGCAGGAGTTCACTCAGAGTTCAGAATGCTTTGGGTGTGCAGGGGCAGCGAAGGTCTGCCAGCCAATAAAAAACACACAAACCCTTTTAAACACTCTCTCCAATCACGTTCTCCGGTCCTCTTTAATTAGCTCTTACTATGGCCCTCTCACACTGAAACACATGAGAATAGAGGAAGATGCTTGGCTTCCATATCACAGAAATCTGCACGGTGAATTTACATTGCACTGCGTCTGGCTAATGTCATCTGAGATTGAAAAAAGGAGCTCCCCCCAAAACTTCTCCACATAACTCTAACTTTATGTGACATGATCTGAGAAACTATTTTTACCCGGCTGAGTTACGTTCTCCTGTTTTCCCATATCAAATGCTGATGAAAGGGGACCTCATCTGGCTGACGGTAGTCAGTGTATCGAGCTGTATCGGGTCAGATGCCACCCTTGGTTAGTGATCTTTCCAACCACATGGAAACATATCGATTTACATTAGGGAACAACAACAGAGACCGAGGCCCGGCCACCGCTGCACACTGAAGCATGCTACAATTAAGATAAATGGAGGTGACAGACAAAACAAACGGTCTGATGTGCAGTATGCCCAGGCGGCCAGCACGACCAGACACTGATTATTATCAGTAATGTTGCTTGTAAAGGGCGTATGCTTCAGTTCCTTTCCATTCGTTCAGCTCGGCTCAGTGTTGGTGTGAACATATCAAAGCCATAACTCATTATGGGTTTAAATCCGCTACATCACTTTCCTGTGGCCAGGCTGACAGCGTTAGAGTCCAGGATCATGATGCCTTCAGGTGAGGCCGTGGACTGTGTTTCATACAGGGCAGCAGAGTGGAGACTGCAGTCTGCTGATGCAGGTTGTTAGATTTGGTGGATTTCTTCCTCTCACACCTTCTCTGCTGGTTAATGGTTTGTCTCGGTGCGACGTATCGTGCCAGAGCAGCAGTGTCACAGGGTTCATTCATCAGCCGCTATGAATAGCTGCTCTATTCGCTTGGTTTAGCCATCAACAGATCACATTACTGACACCCCTGAGCTTTTTATGCTGGTGGCCATGTTAAATTGGTTGGTGCTGTAGCTAATAGGACTTGGGTATTCACTGGGAGGAAACTGGTGGCCATTTGAGCCAAGATGACGACCAGTGCTCAATTCACAGGAGTCAATATATGTCACACCATCATCAGTTATTTGTGGCCTGTTTCTGATGCAAACAGGACAATGGGCGCCCCCCATAAGCTGAGGCTTAGCATTCAGAAAGTCTGATTCTGAGATTCTTTGGTTATTAATTATTATTTGTTCAGTTCCAGGCAGGACCCTATATTGCACCTTTCCTTTGTTCATGTGTGTCTCAGCACTGCTGTAAAATGGATTCAGTATTTTTTTTTTTTACAAATTCAGTGATCCCACAACAGTCACAACATTTTTTTCCAAAACTCAGGAAGCGGTTACTTCGCAAAAGTGCCTACAGCACGCCACAACAAATGAAAAAATGACTGTTCCGAGCCTTAATGAGTTATCAAATGAGCTTTCAACATGTGGCTTTGGGCAGGATGGAATCTGTAAGCTACACTGCATGTTTGCATGGAGATAAACAAAGTCTGTTTGTTTGTTGTGTGGGGGAATGAATATAAATTGGCAAAGTGAAATTATTTAATCTCAGCTAAAAGGGGTGTAGCTGGGGTTAAGCGTGGTTCGAGTGGCGTGCTTGTAAAAATAGCACACTGCGAACCAAAAGCAGAACAAATGTCTGTAATAAGAAATATGACTGCCAATAACATTACCATTCAATAACTGAAGATTAGCTACAGTTTCCACACCCAATGAACTTAGAATAGACGTGACTTCACAGCAGCATGTAAGATTTCTAATCGAATGACACGATATTACAAAATATTTAAAACAACAGCTGGGATTTGTCAGCAAGTCTGTAGCATCACTGCATGCTTAAAGTGCTTCCTTAATATAATTATCATGTTAATCTCCAGGGGATTCTGTGTGCTTGTTGCTTCCCTCCTTGTCCCTCTGTCCTTCTCTTGCTCAGGCAGAGCAGCGCGCTAGGCGGTAACTGTGACAGTAATTACACAAGACAGCTTCCAACAATAGTGTTGGGCCAACAACGGCTTCTGCTCCCTCTGCATGAGTCCTGGCTGTCTGTTCACACTCACTCAAACTCAAACACACACTCTAGCTGTCTGTTCACACACACACTTGCACACAAACACACCTCCCATTGCCGCGCAGCCGCCACTAGCTGTTACAGTTAGCGTCTAACGGGGCCCCCCCGGCACTGATTTGAGTAATTCACTTATGGCCTTTTGTGATCCCAGGGGCTCCGTAGGCCCCCCAGGCCAACAGAGTCCAACTCCACTCAAGCGAGTTCAGTGTCTGTGGCACGAGAGGCCAGGGAGGGACAAAGCCAATTGTCATGCTTCTGATTCAAGCAACTAATGAGTTAGCTGTGAGGATCCTAAATCCATACGGCAGATTCTGCATTCACGGTTCTCGACACATACAAGGGATTAGCATGGCTGGCCTGTCGCACTACTCAACAGCTATTGTGTGACTGATTAGTGCAGAGGGGGCAAACACACATGCAAGAGGGTGGGAGACTGAGCCGACATGCAACTAATGTGCAATTTAGCATGGAATCATTAGGTGGGTAATAGCTATATGTTAGCTGCAACAAAGGGAACATAACAAGACTTAAACTGAAAGTATGCATGCAGCTAGTACCAGCAATTTAACCAACGGCTTGACATTCAATAAAACGGACTCATCCCACCTTAAGGAGCTTTTACATCAGTAAAACTGCTGAAGGTGGTGGTGGTACCTTTGAATGGAGAGTTTTAGTCCAATAATGATCTAAACTCTGAGGGGAAACGTTTATATGCGTGAAAATGGTCAAAGTGAAAGATGTTTGATAGCTGCACACAAAGTTTTCTGCAGCTTTTAAATTCAAGAACAAACTATCAAACTATCTATATTCATAACTATCATAATGTGGACACATCAAGTGTCCACATTAGAGAAATGCATAAACAAGCTCCGGTGTAACCCTGCTCACAGCCAGTGAACAGGATTTGTGCACGCCAAAATAAAGTAAAGGAGTGATAAAACCCTGAGCACTGGCATTAGGTTAGTCATAACAGTGAGGACACATTACCATTTACACTGCAAATGTATTAATCGCTCATACATCTGCCTTTGTATATAGAACTCATAGCACGGAATTACAGACATTGCATGTGGAGGAAAGAGGAAGGAGAAAAGCCTGAGCACTGGCATTTAGCCTGATCACGCACTCTTCATGTAGCACATGGAGATGAGAGGTGATTTTCTTTCAAAGAGGTCAGCGAGAAACAGAAGGGCAGAACCCCACAGGGAGGACAAAGGAAAAGAGGAGGAGGAGAGAGACACAGTAATGGTCAAACAGTATTCAAGAAGAGAAAAGAAAGAAAGGGAGAGAGTTTAGAAGACATGAGACAGAAGTGGGGTGACAGGGTGAAACTGTACCTCCATGTGACGACGACAATCACTCACAGGAGCAAATGTTCTCTGCCTCACACGCACACACAGATTGGGATGTTACACATGACTAAATTTTATAAGGGCTTATTGATTAACTCCTTAAAATGAAGGAGATCAAACGATCTAATGAAGGTGACCTGCTGGTTAAAGCTCCGCTTCTTCGGTGACATGAAGGCTCTTCGCCTTTTATTACTCTGGTAAAACAAAACGTCTGGTAACAGGAGATTTCATGCCACTAACATCAGCACAGCGCTGACCAGTCTGCTTCTGTGTGTCTACAGGCTCGCTGTGACATATGACATTTAATGATATGATGGAATGATGGGTTGAAGTCCTTGCACCCGTCGGGCTTTCACACGCTGCATGCTGGGGGACTCAAATGTGTAATCGTCAGGCGCAACGAAAGCATCAAGAAATCAGCATGTGGGCACTGATTCACAGCTCGTCAAGCTGATCCTAATTACCCAAGAAGTTGAAGTGATTCCTGGTGATTCCTATCTCCCAGGCCAACAACAGGGGGGAATGAAAAGGTCAAAGGCTTTGACCTTCAGTAGGTTTGAGTGTTCACTTCAAAAAAGGTATAGACAGACGTAACGAATGGGTCAATGAGCTGTGCAGCCAAGTACTATACACTATTGTGTGTCCATAGCCTGGGAGCGTGTGATATTAGTGCCACAGGTCAGGCTGAGCAGGTTCCTTCAAAGACCCCAAATTATCCAGATTCTCATTAAATGGTCAAAAGCCTCTTTGAGGCTGTAGCTGAGCACAGAGGTGCTTTGAGTTAAATGCTAAATATGAGTGCTGAGTTTAGGGTGATAACATACACACATCTGTACTGGAACACAGCGAAGAAGCTGCCAATACTCTCTCCTGACATGCTTTCAGAATGTGAGCGGCTGTGGGCTGCAGTTTACGGTTCACCTGAAACTTCAGTGTCAAGGACAGTTGACTTCAGAAATTCAAAGCAGCAGTAAACTGACCACATCTTGGCCTTTCTGTTGTCAGACCTCTTCACTTCATTTACAGTCTGTGCAGCTTGCTAATTTGTCTCGGCCTCTGCCCTGGTGTCTCGTCTGCCTTTGGGTTGCAGAGTATAAGGAAGGAAAAAGCCTAAGGTCACTGAGAGTTTAGTAAACACAAAGTCCGTCTATAATCTGACCTGAACACATTTCCACCCCTGAGCAAAGACTCTGTTTGGAAACAGCTATCACGCTGCAGCACTTCCCTCTTTGGGAAATTGAAAGGTCTACACTTGTGTTGACTCGATTGGATACAGATTTGACACGAGAAGGATTAACCCAGATAGTGGCGAGAAGGGGGCTTACATCCGTGAAATTCTTTTAAATTTGCAGATGAGAGAATAAGGACCTGGCCTGATTGTTCTGTCTTATGCTCTCCTTCCTCTATTGCATGATGGTGGCTTAGTTACGAAATCGTCTCCTGTCTGCTGGCTGACGTCACAAGTGGCGTATGCTTGGCGTGAGTCTGCGGGGCCTGTGGCCTTTCTCTTCCTCTTTTATTATCGCTCACCCAGCATTTAGAGGCAGACAGCACATACTGAAACTGGCTCACACACATTCGGAGAGCTAAACACTGATGACTGCTGTATGGATTTTGTGTAGCAGAGAGACGATCAGCATGTCAGGTTATCAGACTTGGCATAGATAGGTATACTTGCACTGGAATCTCTCATCACATTTGCGTGTGTGTGTGTGTGTGTGTGTGTGTGTTCCCATATCCTGTCAACACCCTGACTGGACCGACAGCTATGAGGGAAGGTGGGGCATTAATTGAGGACTTCCAGACACACACACTTATAAATACACCTCTCTGCGATGTGGATCCAGTTACACCACAGGCATTTATATTTGGGCATGAGATTTGTTATGGTGGGAGTTTTCAGGGTTGTTATGTTATATTGCACTGACGATTTTCAGAGCAGATCATTTACTGAAAGCGAAGCAGTACTGAAGTCATCTGGAGGGTGTCAGGTTGTGGATCGGTCTTTGAGGGACTGTGCATGTCTTTATTTTTTTATCTTGAGGTGCAAAAAGACAAAAAACAAAACAATTAAACTATGCAGGAGTGAGAGTGTAAGCTAAACTATCCCTGATGTGTGTGTGTGTGTGTGTGCAAGTGTCCATTTACATGTGAGTGTTAAATGAGAGTGACTGTAGAAAAAACTGATCATCATTCTATGAAACCTGCTGATTGATTTCTCAGAATGGTGATTAGTAGCAGTCTGTGTCGTTCCACTGAAAGTTCATCGTCAGCGTGAACTGTTGAAATTACAAACAGCGTCTCCTCTGGTGCTTCAAATTACTTTCAGACAAAGTTTATTTCTGTTCTGTTCAGACTGAAAATAATTATCTTACACACTATGAACTTCAGATACATTATCTGGATAAATACATGCAATATTACACATAGTGGCAGGTATAAACTCTTCCAGTCTGAATGATAGAACAGTTAAAAAATGCGATTATTACCACAGATATCTGCTACAGAAATGCAACAGCAGATAAATTCAGGAGCCAAAAGCCAATCAAGAAGCATGAATGTGGATCTAACATCAAATAAAAACTGTCTGTAAAGTAATTTTATAAGCAAAACAGGCAAAAAACATGAAGATCTACTGCACAGCTCAGTCATTTAAAGGGAATTCTTGTGAGATGTGGCAATTCTGGATGATTTTAATCATTTGAGATGTTAGTGACACCACTGAAGCTTGATGTCGGTCACACCATTTCCCGAGTCACAGAAAATCAAAGCAACCCTCTGTAAGCTTTTCCAGTGTTGCTCTAGTCTGTATTATATCTTAATTTTTCTTTCCCCTGACATGTCCCTGTATTTAGGGAAACGGCTTGAAAGAAGAAAATGAAAAACATATTGATTAAATACATAGACTGGAGGAGATGAAGGATACACCCCTACCATCTGATCCCAAGAGTGACGACGCATGTGGGGTGGTGGTGGGGGGGCAAAGAGAAATACTTATGGATTAATGCCAGTGCTGTTTTTTTCCCAAGGGTGTGACAGGGAATCTGATCGCAGCGCCACGAGGGTCAAGACCAGAGACGGTGACAGATGCCGTCAAACTGAGCTTCTGTCGCACCTCATCAAAGAACCACAGCACTCTCAGTTAAAATAGCCTCCATGGCATGCACACAGTAACACACACAGGTAACACACATCTGAAGTCTGCCGCGCTCATGGGTACAAGACGTTCCAACTGAAACTTTCCTGTGTGGACCAGTGGTCGTTCTTTTTTCACAGGTTAACGTGTTCAACAACTCTCAGAGAAGTCCCTGTTTTATCAGAGAGGCAGAGACTGAAGGAGCAACGCGAGCTGCTGCTCAGTCTGCAACACACTGGGTCTGTCCTTAATTATGTGCTGTCCAGGATCCCTGTGTTAAAAGTCCCATCTGATTCTCCTCACGAGCTCTGCTGGCTCCTAGTCCAGTTAGAGCCAGTTTCAGTTCATATTAGTCCAACAGGCAGGAGAGGAGGACAGAAAGAAAGGAAATGAGGAAAGGCAAAGGTCTCATAACATAACATAACATAACATAATAACACCTGGTCAGCATCTCAGCAATAACACAAACTAATTAACATTAATTAATTAATTAATTAACTAATTCATTTAAATTCCCTAAAAGATGTTTTCATTTTCTCATCCTTTAAAAAATATATTGTTGTAACCGGATTAAATTTTCAAAACAAAGCAAAATTCTAGTTTCAAATAATGAGATAAAAAGTAGAGAAACACAATCACGCAAAGCGGACTTTAAACACACACGTTACCGGAGGAAAAATAAAGACAAAGGAGGAGGGACAGTTAATCCTCAGGGTAAATATTTAACAAGCTCAGCAATTACAGTGAGGGCAGAGACCTAACATGGAGGAGAGGGGAATAACAGCCTGCTGACTGTCAAAGCACACACACACACACACACACACACACACGTTCTCATGGACCCACTCGCTTGGGCATCTGCCTAAAAATGCTGAAAATAATGCTGACCTAAAAGAAGAAGTTCCACTCAGCCCGTAGGCTATGAAATGATGATTTTCCTTTTCGTATTATTGTCATTATTTTTTTGAAGGGGTGTTGCCCTCTGGACTTGTGGCCCATTTTCACTGGCTCGGCGTGCGTTACCTGTGTCATGGCTTACACGTGATTATGTGCATTTCCTTTGTGTCGTCTCAACTGGAGACAACTGTGGCAGCAGAACCACTGCACAACTTTTACATAAAAGAAGACTAAGCAGTGAATGACATGTGAAGCTGAGTTTTAAGGCTGTGTGTGTGTGTTAAGCCACATATATTTGAAAGATTGTCCAGTTGATACAGACCGTAATATAGGGCTCTACAGTTCATATGCAAGTGCACCTAGAGAAGTGGTTCTCTCAATTATATTTTCTCACATCCAAACATATTTCTGTTCATTTGCCCCTTGAAAAAACTGTTTTCTTGCACAGCAGTGAATTGTTACATCCTCCAGGTCAACTAAACACAATTCTATAAAAAAGAGAAACTAAATTTCATCAGTCATTGTCAAAGTGCATCACTGTGCACAAACAGCAGTTGTTTCTATTTTTCGTCTTCAGGCTCATGTTAAATCATGTCGAGCCGTGTATCTCATTGTGCCTGTAAACACACCACGCTTGAATCACATGGAACATGATGATGAAGGGAAACTGAGGAGAATCTGTGTCTGATGTCGCTTTTTATTTACACATACACACACAAAGGCACAGCCTAGGGGCATATTTGCATGTAGTACATAGGTACATGCTGTTAACTGTGCTCCACCCATGAGCTGTCACGCAACAGAGACAAGCCAGAATCTCAGGTGCTTCCAAAACCACCTGCTGCTCGTTCTCTGCACCTTCTCACACACTGTGCATGAGATTCATACGAGTCAATGCATCTGTGTTTGAAAAGGACAAAACCAGTGATACAATCCAACCTGAGGCCAAATGCTGTACACATTTAGTCACAGCTAACTGAACTGGACATCAGTCATGACTCACAAGTAACTTCACACAGTCCCCCCGGTGGACAAAAAGAAAAACTGCATCATCATCCACCAGTGGAAAACTCTCCATTCTTCCTCTGTGAAACTGTTTATAATGGTAAATAAAACCTAAAGTCGCAGGTTTCATGGTTTCATGTCATGTTTTCACGGAATGACTCACTGTTCAAAAAACACAGCAGACACACAGAAAGATGACCACGACTGTTGTTCCAAACCACAGGAAGGATGTGGACATGCACATGCTGCTCATCTTAGATATTTCTGGAAAAGCTCTGGCTACACTCCATGTTTAAATATCAGTGGAAAAGTGGCGATGGTGAGGGTCAAATGAGTTGACCAAAGACAGATGCATACAGAACCAAATCCCTCATGTTCCACTCTAATTAATCTCATTAGTGTAGCATCAAAAGACTGCTAAGCTGGTCACTTCTGCCACTGATAACAAGGCATCCAGCAGAGGCAGAGCGATCACAAACAGGCTCTGGCACTGATGCATGTTCAAAGAGCTGAGAACGGAAGATCCTAAAACACTTACAGATAGATGTCATCTTTGCTGTTCATTTGAATGGCTAAGAAAATGACTGCAACTTGGAGGTGAGCTAAGTTTTAGCACTGGCAAACAGTACACAAGCAATGTCACGGCTCAGCTTTTTCCAGCCCCTCACTTTGCACCACTGACACTGAGCATCGCTCTTCACTGAGGCAGCGGCCGTGGTCTTTATCTCTGCGTGAGCCCTTTCCAGGAAGGGCACCTTTAATAAGTCCGATTAGCACCTGTACTGAATCTTCGCGTGATGGCTAAGCTAAATGAGCATTCGGGGTAAAATAACTGAGTGTATGTGTGCGTGCGTGCATGTGTGTGTGTGTGTCTACAGTTGCATGACTCCAGCCAACAGGATGCCAGTTGTTGGGTGCCATGTCAAACCAAGGCAGCGGATGATGGAGATTAAGGGTACTGGAAGGATCAGAGGAGGAGAAGGTGAAAGAAGAGAGCCCCATGTGTCAAAGGAGAGATGGCTGCAAAACTCTCAACTGCTCAGACCCTCACAAATGCCTCTGCCAAGTTCTGAGAGAAAAAAAGCTTTTGATGAGGGCTTCCTTTCAGTCCCCAACACTAAGAGAGCAGTGAGGTTCCTCTCCACGGGCCTCCCTTTGCCCCTCATCCTCCTCCTGCTTTATCACTCACATTTTCCCCAGCAAGACAGTGGAAGGGTGCTCATTTTTTAAAAACAAGAAATGAGAGTTGTTCATGACTGTGCAGTTCATGACATGGAGCTTAGGAGATTCTTACTCATGACGTTCACAGGTTATTCCATGATTCTAAGACGTTACCACAGCTTACAGGCAAGTGTTATCCGTCATTTGTCTTCTTATAGGAAGCTGCATTTTAAATGGACTTATTATATTATGTTGACACATAACAGAGAGTGTGTAAAGAGAAGCAATACAGATGAATATGCTGTTCAAACTCTTCTGTATCTGCCACTTAACTGCGTATGAGCATCACACACAGCAGCCTGAAAGCTGGACACGTCCCAGAATCAAACAGCACACGCGTTTGACTCGCACAGTTTGGTGATGACATTTTCAGCTTCAACCAATACTTTCAAATCATATTGGACATGTTTAAAGAGACTATTTCCATTCTACTGGAGTGAGAATAAAACGACCTACGGGGCTGCTTCTCCTACAAATACTCATTATTACCACTGCTAATAATATTGATAACTTGCTTATGTTACATCTTATCAAAGTGTGTCCTTACAATCAATTAACAAACGTTAAGATACGTTCCATAGCCAGCCAGCATATTCAAATTAACTGCATCATATCAAATATCAAAGGTGAAACTTTGACCTCTGTGCCAATTTACAGCAGCTGATACAGCAGCTTTTTTTCTATTCACTTACTGGTTATTTATTTATTTTTACTGTGCGTTGTTCAACTGTAACAAAGCAATTTCCCTGCAGTGATCAATAAAGTTTCTCTCATTCTCACTCCCTATGAACTCAAAGCCTCACACACACACTCACACACACCCAGGAACAGGTGTCATCTAAATGATCTGCTCTACCTTGGAAGAAACTTTTGACGCGGAGGTAGGAAACTGCGAGGCGCAGCACGGACAGCTTGTCCAGCTTGGAGATGACATCTGGGGGGAACGGCAGCAGGCTGGCCAGCCGGTCCAGCTCAGCATTCAGCCTGTCCCGGTGCCGCTTGGACGGGTTGGTTTTCTCATTGGAAGAGGACGGCTTCCTGATGATGAGACGGACAGAGGGGAGAGACACAGATGGGGTTGAGGGGGCATGAGTGTGTGTGTGTGTAGACAATCAGTTGTCATGCATTGAAATTAGCTGCAAAATAAGAATTTAGCTGAATTCTAATTCAGCTAAACAGCCTCAACTTAATCATGCATTATTTTTCACATACTTGAAAACAGATGCACCTGAACAAGAAGTAAGAGACAGAGAAAAGGATTAACTTGCTTAACTTCACTTGTTGGAGTCATGCTTCTGCTATGGCAACGTTAGCTGAAATCTGATTCGCACTACATGACACAGGCCTTTTCATAACGCTTACGCAGTCAGCTTGCCAACCCCTGATGGACTTGGTTGAAAATATCGTACATTCTACATTTCCTAACTTCTAAACTGTGGCTAAGAGCCTGTATTCAGCGTGTCCTGCCACAAAAACTCCCAAACATACTCATATTAAAAGTGGAGCAATGTCTGACTCATGCGATGTTTATTGTGTGACAATTTGATTTTTTGATCAGTGTGAAAAAACGGGCATCAGACTATTAAAGGAAGAATCATTTTTCAGAAATAGCTTCCAAACTAATTCATGTCAGTTTTGTTTTACAGTTGTTCCTCATTGTCAGGACAGAAACTACAGGATCAGGTTTTGTCTGACTCTGGTTATGTATGGTAACCACAGCACCTTTCCAACACAAGTACAGACACATGTCCATATAAACCACAACTGAACAAGTCCTTCTGTCTTCAAACTGTATTTCCTTCTGACTCAGCCTGCACCAGGACACCATGCACCGCACTGAGTTGTGCTTCCTCCAATGACAAGTCTCTTTTTTTTTTCTTCACAACACAAAAAAAAAAAAGATCTAAAGAGTTTTGTCATATCAAGTTTCAGTCCTTACAAAATATCTGTCCAGGCTGACAAGAATTTCACAGTAAAGTAAAATGTGTGTATTTACTAACCCTGACTGCGGCCGTTTCATTCTTCTCAGTGCCTCCAGTTATTAAAGGTACTGGACGTACTGCACTACCCCTCTCAGTAAAAAGTCCTTCAGACACAGAGTTATTTGTGTATTTTGGTACGGTGTACACAGCTTTATCAGTGGAGCTTAACATGATCCACACATGTAATGGTCAGCTCCAATTTCCACAGCTGAAAGTTTCTGTTCATCTCCACAGAGACAGATTACTTCTACGTGAATTCTTAGACGTCGTGTTAATACGATGGCCCAACTAATAATCGCATTTTGCAGTTGTTCCTAATGAAAAATATAAAAAGCAGGACATGTGAATGTCCAGATTCGATTATTCATATTATTCAGGTAAACTTTATTTCACTCATACGTTCACCCATAAATAGGCATGAAAACATCATCATTATTCCAAAAAAAGCAAAGAAACACTAATGAATATCTAGGGGCACTGAATTAAAATTCAAAGTCCTAAAACATACAGTGGTATAACTGAAAGCCTAGAATTTCAAATGTATATTTTACTCCACATTCAGTAGTGATTTGATGTGGCAAAGATTTCCTCTCAGATCAGCAGCAAAGGCAGTGCAAAACATGAAAACTTTATAAATGCCACAGGCCTTGTTAAATTACCACTTCCCTCCCTGAAATCTTATATAACCTACATTCACTATTGATGACATCAGCTGACAAGACTGTAAAAAAAGAGCTCTCAAAACCAAAAACTGTGGATACTTAAAAGACCAAATGCACCCAGTGACTTCCAAGACTGCAAGTAAACACACATAGATTTAAAGTATAAAAAAGAAAACAGTCAAAGCTATATGCTCAAAGTGCCTCCACTGCCAATATGAGCTTAGTTTACCCATCATTCACCGTGTTTCTGGCTGTTTGGATACAATTCTTTATTAAATTCTTAATTAAATAGCTTTATAATAAGTATTGTTGTGTTGTTGCTGTATTATAATGTAATAGCATGTTTGCAAAAAACAAATTCATTAATTAAAATTAAAAAAAAAAATGCCAGGATAACTAGTATTAGACTGATAGTTAATTATAAAATGTTACTCAGTGGTACATTTCTATGAAGACTTGCAGACAGTACCAGCTGGAGCTGATGCCGTTATGTTCACACCTTCATGTTGCTGCCGCTCTATAACTTCCTGTGATTCACTGTAATCTATTTCTAAAACAACAAGATCGTACTGAAGGAATAAAGCAACAAAACGCGCATCCACACAACACTGATTTCACAAAACAAGACAAGACATGAGGCTGCGCTCCTTAACTGTTTCTGGATGGGCTTCCTCCGCTTCCTGCCCGCATACATGCAGTCTCCCGGAGGGATCATGGTCCTGCGCTCCGTGGAGGTAACAGGTGCGCTGTAGAGGAGACACCGGGACGTTAACTTCACGTGTGGCTGGAGACAGAAGCTGAACGCATGTGTAAAACCGTGAGCATTAATACAGGTTCAGCTCGTTGTTGCACATTAAAGGTCATTGCTCAGGTTAAATCTGCAGTAAATCCCTGCATCTCTGAAATTAAAGTAAAAATAATGCGAATTAAACCATAGTTAAAATTTCAACAAAATATTATGTGTGAATTAGCAAGAATTAAGATTTATGGCATGGCTTAAAAGACCCACAAATTATGGTGGTGCAACTTATCTCATTAATATCTTATAGTGCGCAGACGAAATGCTGGATCCTTGAAAATAAAATAATATTACAATTAAAAAATAACGTCAGAAACCATCAAAAAAGAAGAAGAAAAAAGAGAGAAAAGAAAAGAAAAAAGGCACTGACCCTTTATCTGTGTGGATGTCAGTTAATTCCAGTATAGTGTTGTTGGCCGCTGAGCCGCATTCGCCTGAAGTGCAGAAAAGAGATGCGTCTCCCAGGGTGCACCGAGTCGGTGAAGCCAAATGATAAATCCACGGCAGATAAAACAACGCGGAGAGGTCCTGTACGAGCTCCGAGCTGATGTTTTCATCAGCTTTGCTCTGCTCGGGGCAGATGTTGGCTGATGCTTTATACCCAATTGAGTCGCCTTCACTTCCTCGCGTTTCAGGTGGCGGATTCCTCTGAATGACATGTCGAGCTCTTCGCACGCAACTCTCTGCCTCACAAACAGAGCGCGAGCGAGCGAGCGAGCGCGCGCGCACGCACGCACACACACACACACACACACACACACACACACACACACACACACACACACACACACACGAGGCTTATGCTGCTTTCAGGTGTTGCCTGTAAATGGGAATTACGACTTTTGGGGTTTAACGTTTATTTCATATACATTTGAATTTATTTGATAGTTTTCATATTAATAAATACTACACGACTAAATCTTTTTTCTCACCGAGCTGATCATGTTTTTTTTCTTTTAGATAAGCGCATACTCTGACATTTAAAAAGCTGCACATCTATGAGTGTTTTCTCTTCATGTGTGGCTGCTGCTTTTCTTTGTCTCATTAAAGGAGAGACGCGTACACTCCATATTAAATTAGTCTACAACCCGTATTAAAATATATGTATGTCCCTGCTAAAACCCCTCAGTGCCTGAAGGGTTTACATATTTACAAGGAGTACTTGAAAGTAGCAGCAGCCCAGCCGAACCGGAGCGCACGGCCGCGCGCAGCACGCACGCATTTCGTGGGCAGCGCGAGAGGAGGGATCACACGCGAAGGGCAGCGGAGGCGCAGACCTCCGGATCCACACCGGGGCTGTCCGGCGTCCACACCGCTCACGGACCGCAGGCGTTTGCTACAGGCGCCCGTTGCGGAGAAGAGCATATCTGACAGCCTGCGGCGGTGGACCTGCCCGGTCCCGCCGAGCCGCCCGGACACGGGACACGGGCGGCTCGGCGGGACCGGGTCTATACCTTCAAAACAAAAGCATGAATGTGCCGCGGAGCCGGTGCGTGATGTTGAGGGGTCTCTGTCTCTGGGATAAACTGTGACACCACAGCGAGTGTGACAGGACTAATCAACCATCTCATCGCAGTCACGTTGTTTACGCTGTGTGCAGGTTTGGTTGTTGACGGGCTGATAACGTTTACAGCGCTGAGATGAAGAAAACGCTTCTTTTATTTTGAATAATCGCTTTTTTTTTCTCTTTCCAAGATGCCAAAGCTAAATATTCGACTGTGCGATGTTTATTTTGAATGTTGTCACCGGAAGTCCGCTGATCATCTAGTTGACTGAGCAGGGTTTTAATTGTTCGCTGATTAATTAAGCGGTGAGACATGTGGAGACACCGCTCAGTGTTTGTGAGAGGACGCGTCCTGCGGGCTCGATCTGGAGAGGAAACAGATTTTCAGTAATAAATACAAGCTGGGTCCGGGTGTTTGTGCATATCATATATTGCATGTAGAGAAAGTGTTTTCAGACCTCAGGAAACGATGCCTCAGACTGACTGAATGTTTTAAGGAGCAGCTGCAAGACACAAGTCCGAGGGGTTAGTGACCTGCGGACAGCTGCAGGAAGGCAGCACATGCTTCAGACAGGCTGTGCAGCAGTGCTCTGATGTCTGACACTGTCATTCTACACTACAGATATAATAAATAAATAAAGTACTGCATGTTTAACGAGGTGCATTTAACATACAGATCAAAAACACTGGCATCAAACATCAAATGCTTTTCTGTGTTCTTTTACTTTTTTAAGAAATACATTTTATCCTTTGACTGGTTGGTAGTAAAACTTTAACCTAATAAAGTTTGGCATGTTGTGATCTGTTGTGTGTTGTCATTGAAACATGGATAGTCAGCTGACTCCACGCACAGTGTGTGGTGTGTGTGACAGTCTGCTGCACTGCACCCTGGTGTACCAATTCATACACTTCAACCAGACCCTTTGAGCACACAGCTTATTGTGTATTTATGTGTAGTAAATCATGCAACGCAACGGCTGAGATACACTCCTCTAGTTTAAATAAAGATGACATAGTGGAGGAGACGCCCCTTGGTAATAATGTGCCACATGTGATCACACACACACGGACAGGAATAAGGAGGCTGTGGGGAGTGGATGATCCTGGGGAAAGTGCATTTCATGCTCTGTTTCTGTAAATGACAAAAACAGGGAAAATACATTAACCCGTTTTGCCCCACTGGCAACAACTGTTGCCAAAGTGTATCACTGTCATTTTCGACTCACAATAAATAATCTCAAAGGTACTAATGCAACTTTTTCCACTTATATGCCAGTAGACAACTTAAACAATGGTTTTGATTTTTAAAACATCGTTTCCAAGTGCTTCCTATCGCATGACATCATCTGCTTCCTGCTCCTTCCGGCTGAAGACATGGCGGACGCAAATCTTCCTGGAAACATATTTATAATTATTTAATCATTCAAGTCTCTAGAGTGACCCTCCCCCCCAAAATTGTACCTAGGATAAATACACTACTCGCAATAAGTTAGGGATATTTTTATTTACATGAGTGCTTTTCCTATTTGGTCTGAATTTTAATGAGTTCCCTTTGATATTACTAATAATGAATGAGAAGAAACACCATTTTCATTAGTTTAATATTTATTACCCCAATAATTTAGACAATAACAAGGATAGCCCCAAATAACAAAAACTGACAATGTCAGTAGCGGGTGTTTCCACCATTTACCGCATTGACAGCTTGACAGTGACGTCTCATGCTCCTCACCAGCCTCATGATGTTGTTCTGAGGCAATGCATTCCACTCTTCCACAAGTTCTGCCAGGTCACGTGGGGGTGGGGTACGATCATCCAGTCTCTGCTTCAGCTGGTCCCAGATGTGCTCTATGGGGTTCAGGTCAGGGGACATTGCTGGCCATACCATATGAGGCACTCCGACTTCCTGAAGTCGACTGTGACAATTCTGACACGATGTGGTGGAGCATTATCATCCATGAACAGAAAGTTGGGGGTGCGCTGGTGGAACTGGGGGATGATGATGGGTTCTATGAGGTCTCTGAGTTAAGAACGTGCAGTGACTGAGCCATCTACA
>JBBMJY010000013.1:17748410-17832687 GCA_037833715.1 Toxotes lorentzi
GTGTGTGTGTGTGTGTGTGTGTGTGTGTGTGTGTGTGTGTGTGTGTGTGTGTGTGTGTGTGTGTGTGTGTGGCCCAGGTGCTGTCAGAGTGAAGACTGCCCCTGACAGAGACGGGTCACCGTGAAGCCTGTAATTCATGAGCAGTGATGTGATCTCTGAGAGACAGGGAGGAGATGAGTAATTAGACCCTGTCCTCGTGCTTGATTACAGTCTTGTTTCTACATAATCCACATCTACCCGGGGAGGCCACGTTACCAAGTGCTGCCTAGTTATGTTAGCAGCAGCAGCAGCAGATCACATGTGTGCACCTCTTCAGTCTTCACATGTTCCTGCTCATCATCTGCTCATAAACACTGCTCTGGTCTGATCACATCACCATCACTGAAATCTCTGAAAAGATGAGCCACTTTCTCCTCTTTGGGGTAAATTATCGGGGGGAATTATTATTATTCACACTCTGCTTTAAATATTGCTGAGTGACCTGTTCCCCTCAAACACTGTAAACTGTGATTTAGCTGAGGGCGAAGTCATCTACAATCAGTTCACCTGCTGTTTTATTAGGAGAACTGAATTTACAGCTTTTTAGGCTGACATTAATCTTTATAACATAATTTCATTTTATGCCAAATCACGGTTTATCATGGCTGACTGTCCCTGTTCACTCAGATTCTTTTTTTTTTTTTACACACTGGTAACTTTGCAAAAAGCAGCCATCAGCTACAGGTTTTCTCACTGATGAACCAATTTACTCAGTGAAAATAAGTTACAGTTACACAAGTCACAGCAGGTTTGTAATGACAGTCACAGAGCGTCCACTGGACCCTATGCAGTGCTAGTTATGGTGAAAAAGTACCAGGATTCCCAGGATTTCTCAATATAAATAGGTTTTATTTTAAAAAACAGAAGGTAACTAATCATAAAGCTCACTGTACATGTCCGACAGTATTCTTTCATATGTGTTAGATTATGTTCTTCAGTATTTGAAGGATGAACATGTATCTGACTGTGTGCCTTCACCTCAGCTAAAAGTTTAACGGAGCTGCTCAACATAACTGACTGCAGCAAATGAAATATTATTCTGAGTTTCAGATCGAACTATAGAAAATGTAATACACCTACATATATGTGCCGTGAAGTGAAACTCCATCACATGCAGCTATTTGTTTGGATGGTTTGATAAATGCAGGTGTTCTTAGAGACAGTTGTAGTGTTAGATGCTGCACCGGATGATGTGCCGCTCTGCAGGCGACCCCACTGCTCTGTTCTGGAGATGAAGGTGTTCACATCTGACTAAGCCACTTGTCTACGTAGCTTATGTGCACAGATTTGTACCTTGCTACCTTGGTTTGGAGAAGGTGTTTTTATTTCAATGCATATGATATCCTTCACTATACAAACACAAAGACGCCAGATCCAGAGACACTTTCTTTGATCCAACATCCAACAGCCATTTTTAACTGTCAAAATACCAAAAAATAACAATTTGTGAGAATGAAGAAAAGCCTAAAGGACAGTAACTGCCATTCCATCATATATATTCATTAATATCTCCCAGAAAACCTTTACCAAACACACTCTGACATTAAGATAATGTCCTGGCTGATCAATATGCATTTCACAGATTAAACAGCACATTGATTTAGTGAGTAAACACAACACTGGCTGGCTGCTGGGTGACAAAGTTCACATTCAAAAGTATGAGTGAAAATAATTAGTATTCATTTAATCCAGTATTTACCACTAAACCTCGCTCTCCTTCCCAGTCTCAGAAAAATAGGAGTCTCCTGCAAAGTCAATTTGATGTCACACACTTGAAAGCAAGATAGAGAAAAGAAATCAATATTTGATTATAAAATGCATATTTCTTATCTATGTTGTGACTATCGCAACAGAATCTTGTTATCTTCAAAAGCTCGACCTTGACAAGGTTATGTGGGATTTACTGATGGCTGCTACCAGCAGGACTGTTTGAGAGGCACGAGTCTGAGGCCTCGGGTATGTTCTGAGAGGAGAACCTGATGCTCCCTGCTCAGCCAGACCCAGAAATGTGGTTGGCTTCACACAAAATCAAGGAAACGTAGCTGTCATGAGAGTCCTGCCATGAGAAACTGCCCTCCTGGAGAGAGGTCTCCCTCCGTCAGTTGGAAACAGCAGATCTAACAGACACCTGTAAAGAGAGATATCTCTGCTGCTCCAACGGCCTCAGCTGGTACCAGGACAGCAACGAACCCAATTCATTTTCCACTGCTTTGCTGCTGTGAAGTAAGACTTGTCTTCGTCTATTTATAATCACTCCAGCGCAGCCTTAAATAAATTTAGCGTGGGCTGATCTGAGTGACTGGAGCAAAGACACAGAAGGTCCAGATCTTATCTCGAGTTCTGAAGCTGACGGTCTTAGAGTCGGCCTTTAAAGAATCTGTTACTACGTCCTCACTTTGACCAGGCAGGCTGCCTTCAACAGGGACATCTGCTCAGAGGTATTATCCACGCTGTGAGTGGGCTGGCTCTGGGGATGGCAGTGTCCATCACTTTGATCCAGGCTGAGACAACCTGACAACTATGAGATGGACAGACATGAAATTCATATTCCCCACAGGATGAATTAACGTTTCATCTACCACCATCAACAGGTCAACATTTGAATTACTCCAGTGCTTTGGTTTATGACCAAATACCCACAACAAACTAATGAGATTCACCTCCGCCTCAGCTGTACTTTGTGTTTAGTTAGCACACTAACATGCCAGATTTAGTTAATGCCTGTTTCACACAGCATCTTAGCATTGTCATTATGAGCAGGTTAGCATAGTGACATCAGCATTTAGCTTGAACCTGCAGTATCTAATTTTCTGGCCCTTTGGGGGCAGCAGAAACAAGGTTTCAGGTTTGTTTGTTAAACTTGTAAACACTGACATATCTTCATCCTTTAAGTTAGTATGACAATCATGTTAGCCAACCGTTGCTTAATTACACATCCAGCAGCTACAGATCAACCTGATCCTTCATCTGGAGTGGTGTCTGAGTCCACCTGATGAATCTCAGTCCAGATTCAGTCCTGTAGTTTAGGTACAGAGCAGCCATGTCACATATAATGTGTCCGAGACAATGTGAAGTGACAAAACATACAGGGAAACTGGCAGATTTTCAGGCTCACACTAAGTGTAACAAACTGGATTTGGATGCAGAATTCAATCATTCTGGTTTCTCCAAAGATTCAATTTTCCACAGCTGCACTTCTGCCTTCTTATTAAGTTATGGTGCCAGTTCCGGTTTAAGGTGGACTTTCAATGCTGGACTGGCTGCCTGCCTTTGTTTCTCAGTAGAGCCCTTCCCCTCCTCCCTCCCAACACAACAATGTACCTCCTGTGATATCAGGTCTGAGCTGCGGTATCAGTATTCCTCACCTCCCAAAATTAAGAATGCAATTACAGTGGCACAAAGGAGGAGGCGATGGCTCATTCTCCTCTGCACAGCTTTATGATAATGAAGCCACAGGAGGTCAAAGGCAGTATGTGTAAAAGTAATCATCGAGTCACACTTTCTGAATTTTAAATGACCAGATAAAAGGTGAAGTTTGGGGAGAGTTGACACAGAGGGGAGAAGAAAAAAAAAATCTGCTGCTCTCATATAGCACGGAGGAAATCTAGCAGAGGGATTTCAAACATTTTGCCATTTTCATTGGGACGTCTGTTTGCCAAAGATACCGGGAAGTTCACGACCAGGTCGGACCATCGGTATGAGGCTGGTATTCACGTTGAAAGAGCCTTGTGATGCCATTTCCATCCATGACGAGTACTGGGGAAGAAAATACTGATGAGCCGCCCGCTCTCCTGATTTGCAACACACGCCAACTCAGTCTGTCCACAATTTACGCTGCCGTCTTTGTTCCTGAATTGTGCCTCAAATTGGTACCCAAGAAAATAATAATGGCGACTGGTGTTGGTGTAATGTGTCTGGATTGATAAAGTCAACTCAAATTATTTGCTTAAACCCAGTGAATATTTGGGCTTGTAGTATAAATAATGCAGTTCATTAATTATACATTTTTTTTACTCAGTTTATTACATTCTCCAGCCACAGAGAAAAGAGCTATCTTTAATTTCATTCTCATTCTTGGTGTGTTTTGTGTGGATGTGTTGTGGATGTCAGATTACAACATTTTCAGTATATTTAATGCCATTTTGAGGAGACTTATCATAGAACTTCCTCGCTGCCACATTCAACACAGCTGAAAAAGCTCAAATTTGGCTTTAACCTGCAGGCTCAGGTTGTCTGACTGCCCTGTCTGATCGTTGTTTTTTTCAGAACTGGCACCAAAATCATTCCACTCATTTCAATGGCAACCAAAACTACATGTTCAGACCTCTAAGACAAAAAAACACACTGCCAGATGTGCTCAGTGTGAGTACAGTGTTAGTGCTGTTAGTTAGTTTATGTGTGGGGCTGGAGGTCAGCACAGACGGTGAAAGTCTGTTCGTGTTGACAGGACATCAGCCTGACATCTGCAGACAGCTGTTAGCCGCTGTTCGCTCCCCAGCAGTGACGGACTGAATAAGAGAGAATCCACACACAGTTCACTCCACTTCCACGACCTCACATCTCACAGCCGCAGATAAAATCTCCTCAACAAAACCAAACTGAGCCCAGATCAGTCTGTAGAGGCTTTTTTCAGTCTGTCCCTCTGATAGATCCAGAGTCAGCTGACCAACCTGAGTCACCACAGTCCTGTAAGCTGCAGCAGGTCCACACAGACTCTAGCTGTTCACCTCAGAGTGGCAGGTGGCTCCTACAGCAGAGACCATGTCCACTGCTTTTTAACTTAAAATAACCTTAATATAACGTTATAACAACTCACTTTCACCAGAGACATTTTACACATCATTCAACTGAACCACTCACACCAAAGAACCACTGTGCACACACATCATTTAGCACAGATGTACTGAGAAGAAAAGCAAATATAAAGATCTCAGGGTTTTTAGAATCGATCCTGGATCAGCCAAATAAAAATCGGTTTTAACAGATATAATGAATGTCCCAACAAATCAAAAACATGATACAACTCCCAATCAGCACACACACGTAACACATGAGACAGTGTCAGTCCAGAAGAGCAACTAAATCCATCCAAAAATCTGTGTGAACAGGGCAGACTGACTGTCAGCCTGTTATTCGGACTCAGCTGTATGAAAACACTGCAGAATTGAGGTACATGTTTGTTTCAGCCCAGTACCCTAAGGAAGTACCTTCACACTGGATGATTTTACAGTGCATCATTAACCTCCGGTGCATTAAGTGCAGTAAGTGTAGTAGTGTGTCCTTGTAGTGTTGTGAAACTGGACCAGAACTTTACAAACCTGACCCCAAGTACAAACCCAGCTTAAGGGCGTAGGCGTCAGGGTGGTGGATGTGCAGCACATGTGACTTTCAGGACCACAGTTCACATCCCATAATACCATCGTTTGCGTTGCATAAACAGAGCTTCTCTCTAACCTTAACCACACTGTAGTTGTACAGAAGAAATACTTTGAATGTCGGCATCATAAAGGTCAGTTAAGTCTTGTTTATTTGTTGTTTATATACTGACAGATGACATGAGGAATCCAACCACATCTGGTCACTGGACACATTCTGCTGTGACAACACAAACACAACATCTGGATACAGCTGAGCCTGAAAAGGGTCACAATATGTGGTACATTGTTAAATAACTGGGTCTGATTCCTGGTTTCTTGTTCTCTAAAGTCTCAGAAGTTAAACATACGTCTGGAACCTCTGTCATGTACATATTGGTCTTCAAGCTAAAACTGGAGAAGAGCAATTACTGTAGACCACGGTTTTCCTAATAGCACCATAATGCACTGCAGCAACAACTTCTGGCCGTCTGCTTACAAGTACAAATTCCTCCTATAACCTTTGCAAGTTTAATGTCTACCTTGGGTTGCTTTGCATTGCCACCAGCAATTTTAGTATGCAAGCAGGAAATGGGAGCGAAGTCCAACTAATTTGTTACTCTGCTTAGATTTACATTCCCTGGCCCTGGGAACAGCCGCTTGCCTGCTCCGGCCCATTTGTTCAGCACTTAATAAATTGCGTAGCAGGTTCAGAGAGGTGATATGATTGATCACTAGATATGGTGTTCACTAGCAGCAATATTTGTCTGAGGACGCAGGGAGAACTAGCAATAACTATGTATTTGGGAATTTGACCTTCACAGATGGCATAACTGGGGCGATGAAAGTGCTTTTATTAAATGCAATGAGGCTTTGCTGTGTTTTAGTAAAACACTTTCAGAGAGACTAAGGAAACGCAGAGCTCACAGGAAGTAACGCTCACTCATCAAACACAATAACATGAATGAGTTTTGGTGCCAATAACATTTACTTTAGTGTCTATGATCATATTCAGTGTGCTGTGTTTGGAAATAGATTACACTTAGGCCTTGTTCATTGACTGTTTAATGAACATCTCCAGCTCAGTTTGGTAGTAATACCAGGGATACATGAATAAATGAATTTCACCTTAGTCATTCAAATGAAGGGCTCAGTAATCAGGGTAATTGCAGATAATAACCCCAGCCTGCACTGTAGGGCCTGGGGTTTTCAGCCTGCCCCTCCCTTCACAGTCCCTGTTCTCACTGCTGTTACCATGAACAGAGGGGGGGCTCTGAGGCATTCCCCACTGTTCAGCATGATTTAGACAGCCTCTGACTCTTAACATGCCTCCCTGGGTGGCACATTAAGAGTCTGTGCCATGAATTTTAACAGCATCAGTCTGCGAGTTATTCAGAAATGTTTTTTTTTTCTTTTTCATAAAGTACCAACATTTGTAAATGATATTTGAAGGTACTTTAAAGACTGTGCCCCCACAGCCCCCACTGCACCGATTTTAAACTTGATGGTGTTTAAAGCCACATATGATACAAAAAGAGGACATCACTACAATAGTTTACTAAACAATCATGTCAGTGTTAAACCATTCATCCAGAACTTTCACCTGTTCATTTCAACAGTTTTTAACTCTTACTTTTAGTTTTCTGTTTTAACTGTTTATACACATACCTAGTGATTTGAAGTCATTAGTGTTAGCCTTCTACTTAACATGTGGCATTTTCACCTCTGCTTGGGAATCACTCTAATAAGTTATTCAACTGTATTTACCTGATGTTATAAGCTGCTGTTCATGGACATTACAGCACAAAGACATGAGCACTGAAGACTTGTTTGACACGATTATCAAAACCATCCATCATTCTCGTAAAAATAACTCTTCTCTTGGATCCAGGAAAAGCATTCAAGTAATAGTCTGACATTTTAGGAAATACACCTATTTGCTCTCTGGCAGATGGACAATGGACATGCAGTATACGAGAGTGGTATCGATCCTCTCATCTAACTCTCCGCCAAAAAGACATTTCCCAAAATGTCGACCTATTCCTTCAAGTATCTGCGTCAGCACCTGACTGAGTCGGCACACAAGCCTCTCTCAGTTTTCACACACCGGCTGAAAATATCGCCTCTGCAATCAGCTGTCTGTTCTTGCCATTTAAGACATCAACCCAGCGGGTGATATTTGTCCTGCGTCTTAATGTTCAGATCCCTGTCTCTTAATTGATGTTATTCTGCAGACAGGAATATTGATGGCCCAGCTCAGCCGGATTGGCAGCTGCATGAATCGTTATTAGCCAGGCGGTCAGACACCCCGGTGGGCTGGGAGGAAGTTCAATAGGCTGCCTCTGATACAGCGTTATGCTGCCGGGCCCCAGGGGAGGTGATCACGACTCAGACAAGACATAATTAACCATCGGAGGCTGGCAGCCCACAGGCCAGAAGCCAGGTGAGGAGGTGAGAGGGATAAAACCACAGCACAACACAGAGAGGAAAGTAAGACTCTGGTGTACTAACACCACACAGGCAGCTGGTGGACGTCGGGCCAGAATAGAGTCCAACTGTACAGGCATCAGACGGCATAATATTGGATGAAACTGTAATGAGGCCTGTGGGGAAACTGAGCTGTTGCAGCAACAATGTACCGAACATGCACTAAACATAAAGAAAAATGCTGCAGTTTCCAGAACAGAAGCCACAGACGTTACATACTGTACGTGTGTGTGTAAGCATATATACAACAGTATAAATTAAATCAGGAAAAAAATCAGGGAATGATGTTAAAAGTGTGACAACATACATACTAATCTTTTACTTCATAAAATTTGTGGTAAAAAAAATTATAATGGTTAAAGGCTATTGAACATGTTCAGAGTAAGAGACACAGCTGAAAGATGAATAATCAATGGAGAGAAAAATCTAAATAATTTAATAACTGACCAATCATTTTATGCAATTTATTGTTAAAAAAATTGGTGCAAACACAAAAAGTGAAAAATTATCTCATTATTATCGTCTGAGTCCCTTTGAATTTTCTATTTTTATTTTCTCAACAGACAAAATAAGTAGATGGTTAGTTTGGGCCCTGGAAATTTACCATGGGTCCTTATTTCATATTCTTCATACTTTTATTATTATAGTAGATTATTATATTATCTAATTATAGGATTGATAAAAAAAAAAAAATTAAAAAATCACACTCTAGAGATTAATCAAGAATGAAAACATTCATAGCTGCAGCCCTAGTAGTGGTGGACTGTAACTGTACAGTCTCAATTAAAAATTGTGTGTTTTACTTTATTATTATTTATATTATTTTTTATTATTATTTATTCACTTCTTCCATTTCATGCATTTCATATATATATCTGGCAGTAGTTACTGGTTATTTACACGTTTTGATTTTACACACAAAATATATGATGAACTTACAAAACATGATGTATGATTACAGATTAAACTACAGAACAAAAATAAATAAATGTAATCCACCTCAACTGTAAAATGCTAATGGAGATCGTTTGCCTGTAACAGAGGCTAAATATGCTGTGTTATAATAATATCAGTGCCACTCAATAACCTGGGTTACACTTTCCCCCTCCAAACTGCATGAGTCTTTGTGTTTGTGAGCGATGGAGACTGTATTTTCTGTACATAGCTGTTAGCTTCTAGCGGTACACTGCTTCCAGAGACCTTAACCGCTCAAACTTGGAGCCAAGCAGAATTTAATGCGTCCTGTAATTTACCACTTGTGGCTGCAGATGCCGCTGCTGCAGACTAGCGCTAATATTCCATCTGCTAACACGAAGTCAAAGCGAGCGACTCAGGATCCTGATGACAGGTAATTATTAACCTGCTGTACTTCACACTGATTCGCACTGAACCTGCATGCTATTATTGGAGAAATGAAAAATCTAATCTTTTCCTCATCTGTACTGTACCAGTTCATTCTGAATATTCTGGTCAAGGTGCTGACTGCAGCATTTAAGCCCTAAAAGCACCCTGGTTAGCTCAGGTCCCATACTGTACCACTGTAGATTAACATAAACACTCAGGATATAGCTCTAGGACTCAATTTGTCCTATTTTTACCGGAGATTGTCAAAACCTCGCTAATCCTAACTTTACATAACGGATGCTCTTTAATCGCATTTGTCAGGGAAGTGAGACGATGATCATCAGACCAACTCATCACAAGAGCTGTCACATTTTCCACCACTTCTGCCAATTTGAGCCCTTTCAAAACAAGTCTAGGAACGGCTTTTGCAGAGAGTAATCCATATAGCTTCTGATCACATGTTCTCTCACACACACACACACACACACAAAGCTGGGTCTAATAAAGCCACACGCCCTCTGCCTGTGCCTCCAGGCTGCCGGTGGAAGGCAAATTGAACAACGGCTTGGGTGAAGCAATGTGATGGAGCAGACTATTGTTGTGGACATAGGATTAAACACCATGTTCATTTTGTGCTCAACACGGATATTGACTTTGTGTTGTCCTATAGTCAGTTCATCCCCTCTCCACACTGTTGACATGGCGACTCGCAGCTTTAAGCATTACAGTAACACTAATGTGGTGTAGAGCCAGCGCGGGATCTCTGTCTCCTCTCAAAGTGCGCCAACTTTAATTACTTAATTCACCAGACGCTCCCATTCATATTCATTAGACACACTATTGTGGTTAAAAGGCTCCTTGATGACAACAACAACGCCGTCATCCTTCGTTGTGTCTTCTATTGTTGGACTGGTAACAGTTAATCAATAAATGGAAATGTCTATTATTCTAACACTTATCCATCTGAGGTGAAAAAACACAGGCCTGTCAGGTGTTTGTGTCGTACAGGTCACAGAGGGCAATGCATTTTTCTTCTTTTGAGGGACTGACACGATAATGGTTTATAATCTCATGTTTACTGCGGCTGGAACAATTAGTCAACAAGTCGGCTGATTTACTGGTTGCAGGTTTTTCATGTTCTGTTTTATATCACTGTAAACTGAATATCTTTGGTATATCTGAAAACCTGTAGAGCTCTGGGAACATTGCTGTTTTTACACCATTTTTTTTTCATAAACCAATGAATTAATTAAAAAAAACACTCAAATTAACAGTGAAATCAGTCATTCTTGAAGAAGAAACATGCTGTGGTTCCAGTTCCCTAATGTGAGGAAGAGCTGATTTTCTATGTTTTCTATCATTGTCACGATTAGTCAAACAAAACGAGGCATCTGAAGACCTCAGGCGCTTTGGGAATGTTCTCTGTAAAAACAGAGAAAACTGAAGATAACTGAAGATGCTGAAGATAATGAAGATCACAGGAGAAACTGCACATAATTATTAACTGTAGACCACTTGAATTAATCATTAGTTGCAGCCCTTATATACACAGACTGTTTGTCGATGGTCTACACGTGCGTGAGCTGAGTCAATGATAATACAAGTGCCTACGATGGCCGCCACAGTGTTGATGACACAACATTCAAGACTGCACTTTAATTTTTTCATAATCCAAAGGCGAGTGGAGCAGAGAGAGGCACTGATATGCAAACAGCTGATTAAGAACATGTCTGAATTATGTCATGGTCGACTGTGGGAGGGGAGATCAGGCCTGTACACAGAGTCCCGTCTTTACAGCAGAACAATGCTTTCACTGTAGGACTGCAACTAATTATCATTTTCACTGTCAATTAATTTGCTTATTTTATTACTTTAGATTATTAATCAATGTCAGAAATGGAGACAAATGCTCATGAATTGACTTTGATGATCGACAAATGCACAGTTTTTTTAAATCTGACATGATGAAGGCCTGTGCATATTTCTGTTTATGTGTCGAGGTTTTATGCATCTAGCTCATGGTCGTTTCCTTCGTTCAAACCTGCGGAAACCTGAGCGCCATGTTTGCATGCACCACCGCAGAGAGCAGCAGCGTTTCAGGCTGGAGTGAGCAACACCTGCTACTTGGCCCTCTCCAGCCCTGGCCAGTGGGACTTGATTAATCATACTGCGACAGCCTCTCCACCAAGATACCAAATTTAATTATGAAAGCGATAAATAACCTTTTCTAGGACTGTATAGATCATCTGCTGCTCAGGAGCCACAACTGGTGAATTATCTTCCCGCGGGGAGCATCCCATCTTTGGGAGTGGGGTGATAGATTACCGACACGAGGCTTCTAAGGCTGAAATATTTATTTACACCCGTAGTAAAATGCTCTCATTATTAATGCCCCGCATCTTCATGTGGAATTATGATCATTCTGATATTATTCCCCCTTTTTTTAACTGAGTAAATAAAAACTGGCTGCTTGATGGTGTTTTGCTAAACTTTTGAAAAGCAGTAAACATATTTGTTTATATGTAATAAAATTATGTCAGTGTGAGAAGATGCATTTACTTGCTGTTGTAGCTAAAAGAAAATTACCATCTGATTTATATCATCAATTTCTTTACAGTTTACCATCTGTGGTTTCGGAAATTATGATGCAGAGCATGGACTACATTTTATTACTCACACACACACACACACACACTTCTACTCTGTTACTATTAAGTAAATTCAAATGATTTTCAGGACATACTCCACATGAAGCCTCTTTTTAAACCTTTCCTGCTTCTACCTGTGTTCAAGCTACTCAAGAATGACAATGGCTTTTTGTGGTGTGCACACACAGATCGTTCCTGGCAGTCTGAAGGTTATAAACAGCAATAGAGGCGGAGTGAATTTACTCTGGATACTTCGGAGCGTCAAGATACATCAGCGAGGATCACAAGTGAAGGGAGGAGAGGGAGGGGAAGGACGAAGAAAAAAAATCAAATAAATTCGAGGCAGGCTGGCAGACATTATGTCCATTTGTCACCTTGCTCCGCGTGCAGAATAAAAAGCCTGTATGAATGGAGTCTATTATGGGATGAGAGAGCCGCTAAGCTGCTTGCCACTGTTGATTTCTTGCAGCAGTCGATAAATTGAGCAAGGCCTGAGCAGGCCGTGTACGTTCTGTTAAACAGCGAGCGTCGCTCGCCGTGTCGCACTTTTCACCAGCGCTCGAGCAGTTTCTCATGATTGCTATTCTCTGTATTGATTTGCTGTATTCATGCGCTCACCATGCAGAAAATGCAGAGGAGATAGATGCTGTCTTTTTGGGAAACGTAATGGTCCTAATACCACCTCTGGTGGTACAGTCCTGCACATTAAACCAACATTAGCGCTGAGGGCTGTAGCGGACATCGAATTCCTGTTCCACAGAAATTTATGGATCGGCCCCGAGGTCTCATATTGACATAATACCAGGCCTTATATCTGCTTCATTTAAATGCTACAACTTAAGATTATCACATCACATCACATTATGTAAATGGTGCTTGATTACCAAATCATAAGAGCTAAACAACAGTGTAGAAGTATAATGAGAAATTCATGAGACGTTCGTCAGTGTTTGAAGCTTTCCTGTGTTGTGTGTTGTGTTGTGTGTTGTGTTGTGTTGTGTTGTGTCGTGTTGTGTCGTGTCGTGAAGTGTGTAATCAAACACCACGATGGGATGTATGAGCTTTTGTTTATGGTCCACACAGTTCACTACGAACAAGCAACACAAAAATGTGCCCTACAGAGCCACAGTTACCGTTTCAACCAGCTAATTCCACATGCTAACTGACATTTGCATTTGTTTTTACTAATGAACATGATCTGTGGTACTGCAGTGCAGACTGTTAGAAATGTGTCAGTAGCTCTATGTGGATAACAGACAGCAGTTTAAACATGAGCATAAAACCTTGGAAACAGGTGAACAGAATAAATCTTAACTCAAGGCTCATTTACCAGCTTTTACTGGGACTTTCAGTCACTTGGTCCCAGTGTGGTTCACCTCACAGCTGAACCACAGTCCATGTACTGTAGGTGAATGTCCAATACTGGAGCTGTAAATAATCACACATAGGCTTAGAGCAGACTCTTGTACACCTCTCCTCCAAGCTGTTAAAGGTGAATATTATTTCCTTAACAGTGTTTGAGACTTTTTACAGCCTCTATAGAAAGAAATAAAGAAAATTACACCCTTGTTTCAGTGGATTTTCTAACATGTTTAACCCAAATCAGGCTGTAAGTCCTCCAGATGTAAAGCTTTATTATGTAATGTGTTGGGTGTGAACTGTGAGTCATTTATATGTCTGATAATATCAGCTATCAACATCATTTACAGCAGTGAAGCAGTTTAATACTGATCAGGTAAAAACAAGCAACTACATATTAAGTCACAACTGAGTTAAGACCTGAATCAGAAGTTTGGGACTGAAGAGAGAAGGCTTTAGCTAGCCACAGTTAGCTATGAACTGTAGCTAGCCACAGTTAGCCTTAGCTAAAGCTAAAATTACATTTTATGGATTTAGTATCTTTAAATGAAACACTTTCATTTTCATGAACTGACATCTCAGTTATTCAGTTAATTATTCCACATTAAATCACATATTTTAATCAATTAACTTGTACATTAATTCATTATATTTGGTTCTGAATGTATTTAGGTTCTGGGCTGTTGGTCAAAGCAAACGAGCCACGGGATAACATCACTTCAGATTTTAGGAAACTGTAATGGGCCTTTTCATTGCATGTTTTCCTGTGTTTGCTGGTCTTGTGGAAGGTAAAGGGATACTTATTATTGATCACTAATAACAGACGGTAGAGTCATAATGTGACAGAAAGACGGGCAAGTAGTCTGCTTTATGAAGGATTTAAAATCATCTTCTATTTTCAAACTGCCATGCTCTTATGATTTTAGAGCTGGCTGAGAATGGTCACACCTCAGATGAACAGAGGCCTCACTGGAGGAAGGTGATTGATTTTACGTGATTTGAACCTGTTTTTGCGTCAGCTCATTACGGAGTTGATGAAGTACGGTTTCAACCAGCGCAAACCGGCATCACATAAAAAGCACGGACAACACAGACAGGAAGTTCCATTACTGTCCAGCTCAACATTCATCCTCTTCCAAAAGTTCTCATTATAATGCAGCTAAAATATCTTTCCCTCTATATCAAAAAGAGAAATACTGTGAGATCTCAACCAGATTACATCCGACCTTTAGCCAGACGCCGACTCTGTAACTTACAAACTTTATGCACTCGCACTAATGCACAGTCCGATCTATTTCTGTGTGTTAAATAAATCTACTCTGGCCTGGTTTAGCCACACACAGGTAGTTTATTAAGAGTAGGGTGTGGAGAGAGAATTTGCCTGCGGAGTACTCGTCCTCTCATTACTGCTGCACTCTCACTGTATATGACAGCCACAGAACTGTGCCATAAGTGGCACAACAACATTTCTCCTACAGGATCCATCAAGTGTCCTGTCTCCTAATTACCAGTCTGTGATCTTTCCTCCATCTTTCTCCCTCCCTCTAGACTGTGTACCTCTTCCTCATTATTCACCCTCAATTATGTGAAGAGTTTGTCCTGCACTGCTTAATTACTTCATCGAGGAAGATGATAAGTTAATTTTGTGATTAACCCTACGAACCTGAGCAGACAAGAATATCACGAGGCGATTATCATTTTAGTTAGCACTCACTCTCTGACATTGGGACACTTATTTGCAATGGGTGAGCGAATGTCAAAGATTCCAAGCTGCCACATTTAAACACACCAATTTTTAAAAGCAAAAACATGTTGTAATGTTTATTCATTAGTCACTTAAGCCAGATAAGTAGGTGGACTCGGCAATAAATAGCAAACCATTAAATCAGAACCTCTTTCTGTGGCACAGGAATGAATTCTCCTCAGGGCCTTGGCAGCATTGTCATGTAAAAAAAGACAGCAGGGAACAAGTTGCAGGTACGGTTTAATTAGTGCTCAGGATATCGCTGTTGGCTTCCCTTCATTTCTCTCTCTCCACTGTACCATCTTCTCTGATTACTGGCATTACAACAAATTTGCAGTTGATAATCAGCCTCAGATTCCCGCTAAATTTCTCATTACGCTGCTGGAGATGTCACTTGGGCTTTGAGTTTGCATTAATAGGGTTTAATCTGCAAGTGTTTGTGTGTGTGTGTGTGTGTGTGTGTGTGTGTGTGTGTGTGTGTGTGTGTGTGTGTGTGTGTGTGTGTGTGTGTCTGTCTCTGCATCCATGCTAACATGGCGCCTCTCGTACACATCACACATGTCAGGTACAATCTTGTAAGGATTCCCAGGAGGCCACTTGTTTAACAATTACCCTTCATACTTCATTATTTCATATTGGTGCAGAATGATTACATTCAACCCTTGGAGAGACAGGGCTTGACAGTTTCCGCTATAAGAGAAGTGCTCATTAAAGACGCCATCCAAACTCCACTGCCACACTGCACTGTGTGAATTCTGACAATGGAGGCACATAAAGGCCAAAGAATCTCAACGGCAACTAAACACTTAAAATTAAAATGTATTCACCACTGAATAATGTTACATACTACTGAATTTATACCAGACATATTTAACTTTAAACTATTTATCTGAACTTCTGTGTTCTCATTCCACCTCTTTGTCATTTTTAATAGTCAGTTTCAAAAACTTGACGTCCAGTACACACATTTTAAGGTTTCACAAATTCAAACAGAAAATTTCAACTGCCCGATATTTATGAACTGTGTTTTCAAACTCAATGAACTGGATTCAGTTTAAAACTAGAAGTACTGAATGGCGAGTTGAAATTTTCTGTTTGAATTTGTGAAACCTTAAAATTTATTTGTACAGTTCGTTTCTTCATTTGCATCACGTTTCCATTGTATTTGTTTTGCGTTTCTTGTCGGCCACCGTAGTCAACCTTAAAAAATGTATTTACTGAAAATCAAGTTTTTGAAATTACACTACCCCGAGAGGAATTCAGACCACAGAAATTCAGACTGATGCTTTTCAAAGTAAAACATTTCAGTGCTGTAAATTCAGTGGAATTTACATGTCAATTCATTCAGTGGTGATTAAATGTCACTATTAGATATTCAGTTCCTTAGGAGGTTCAAAGGTTATGGCCTTTTTTTTTGCCTCTGCAATAAACTGAAATGAAAAGAAGATCCGTACTCAGATATTCTGCCAAACAAGCCAATGATAAACACTAACCTAGATATTAATTCCTAAACAAATGTGAAACTGCACCCATTAACTTTTTGTTCCTGATTAAACTGTGAAGCGTCACGCTGTGCTCTGCACAAGGGACTTGTAATCAACTTCCAATCATTAATGGCCCTTTTATCTGCACCTGGCTCCTGAATAAACAAAAATCTCATTGCCCCCCTCAATCACTTGAAAGTTATCACACTGAGTGGCTCTTCCAACATCATCAGTGATACAACTGGCTGATTCTGGGACCCAAGAGGCAGAAAAACTCCCTCTGGAGAAAGCTTGATCAGTTTCCTTTGCGCTAAACATTGCTATTCTTTCAATCATGCTGTTGAGTGAATCATAATCACAGCTCGGCTCAATTGGACTCATTGTTGAAGGGCCTGCAAGCCTGTTTTGTCTGCTGATTGATTCATGTCATGTGAGAGAAAGATACTCAAGAAGACCTATCATCATTCATTTGTGTTGGTTTCTCTTCATGGGCCACTTTCTATTGATGATTACTATATCGAAAGATCTTTAATTAGGGGCTTTTGTGTGGAAGACAAACGAAAAACAAAAGCGCAGTGCGATCAAAATGAGAAAACGCTTGATGAATAAACACTTAAATTATCGTGCTAAATGTAAAATGAAAGGTAACATTTACAAACAAATTAGCCTAAAGGTCACTTTTGTTTGAAAGTGTTCGGCTCATTATTTATTTTCCTGTCCTGTCTGTTACAGTCTGTTGTGTTGTTTCTAACAATACATGAATCATTTACTCATTTCTAAACTCATTAAAAATATTAACCTTAGTAGGCTATTTTAAACTCATACCTATTTTTTTCTAATGCACAGGATAATGAAAACGAGATTTTTAAGACACTAATCTTAATTTCAGCCGAGCTGCTGACCTGGAAATGATGATGATTTAAAATGTGTCTTAACCAGTGCAGGATTTGTGACACTCGATGTTTGAACATTTAAAAAGATGAATCGGCTTTTAAATTAAGTTGTAATATAACCAAAAGGTTTAGATCAGGTCACTTAAATGAGGCTTTAGGACATTTTACAGTTATAAAAATTATTAGTCTCAAGGGGATCATCTGGAGAAATTAACCCAAAAATACCTCACATTTTTTGTTATTTATCAGCCAAAACATTGATCAGAATCAATATACTTCCAATAAGCTAGTATCAGCCGATATATATCAGACTGTGCCACTTATAATTTTAGGCTCTGGCCTCTCCGTTCGTGAGTATCACTACTTACGAGACACCGTATGAAAAGCAGCAGCAGCAGCAGCAGCAGCAGCAGCAGCAGCAGCAGCAGCAGCAGCAGCAGCAGCAGCAGCGAAAGCATCATGGTGATTGTTCCCATTACGACTGAGTATTCAGGTGAGCAGTGCCTCAGCAGGCATGGCCGAGCAAAAGAGTGAGCACATGACCCTATTCCAAAGAGTGAACTGGATAAACTGCAAGTACAGTATGACATGTACAGTACTGCATGTATGTAGTCGTCTCTCTCATCAGCTAGGCTCAACATCAGTCACACAAGTATATAAAGCCAATAATAACGAAAGGAAAGAAGTGAGGAATGACTCCACTACAGATCTTAAAACCACAGGACCAATGTACCACTTTAAATATAAGGGGCAGTCCAAACCCACTAATCCACCTGATCCACCTGCAGCAGTGTGCTAAGAAATATGTTAGCTTAAATCCATGGAGCATACAACCTCCTCTGCCTTATCCCATACAGATGGCCATCAGGACATGGACTACGTTGTGTTTTGTGTTCTTACAGAAAGCACTTTAAATTACCTTGTTTAAAAGGTGCTATACAAATAACCTTGTCTACAGGAAATGTAACTGATGTGAAACGTACAGGAAACAGCGAGGTGACACATTGGAAAACTGAATATGAGGTGTGTGAGAAAACGTGACTGTGCCCACATATCTTGTGTTTGATAAAAGCTTTATGATTTCCTTGTGAAGCCAGTATTATTGGGAAAATAACTTATGTGATTTGTTGTGTGCAAGACAACAATGGTAAGTACACACCTAAAGCAGTGTGGTCTGCAGTTTGATTTGACCAAAAAGAAGCTCCCACAACATGCAACAACCCATTGGAACATATCACAAAACCACCTCAGCCACAGTTCATACACTAATACTCAAAAATAACCACGTTTTCACCAGCAGCATGAAAGCACTATTGTGCACCAACAACCAAAGTTGAGCTGGAAGCTGCAAGGCTGAAACGTTTGGTTTTTAGCTTTGCAAATCTATCGATGACCTCCCCATTGTCCACATCAGCCAACATCTCCCTCTCAACTGACATTATAGCCACATTGCCTCAGCCATGTGTGCAGTCGGCACTGAAAGACCTTTCACAACTGCAAATCGTGACTGGGATGGTCAAAGAAGCTTGAAACATGGCCTTAATGGAGAGGAACATATCACTATCTAAAAGGTCTTTCAGTTTTCTGTCAAAGAAATGCTTTGTGACAGTAATTTCTTCAGGCTGTAGGTGGACGCTGTAATGTTGTACAGTACATATACGCACATCAAGAGTTTCTCCCCAGCTCCAGAAAATCTATACTCTAGCTCCTGCAGGATTCTGTCAAGAACAGGAAAGATATATATATATAATGGATATATGCTGCCTCTGGATGCTTTTGTCTGAATCGAGCTTATACACCTCTCACTGCTCCACTCATCACAGAAGCACCTTCGTCGGATTGAGCAACACATGTAAGGTGTCTTATTTCATGTTTCTCCAGTTGCTTCTTTGTGATGTCAGTGATGGAGCAAACATCAAATGTCTCACGCTGGAAAATCCAAAGACTCTCACACACACAATACAAGCTGCTCAGAACGATGATCCCTTGCTTCATCCACCATTATGGAGCACATTTTGCGTCTTTAATCTCAGAGATGAGCCTTGAAGTTGAAACATCAGAGGTGCTCTGAATCAGCTCATTTTGGGTGAGCAGTGGGTTATGTATGATGGCGGTTTGTGTGTTTGCAGGAAAAGGATCAAACTTCCATGAAATTTCCTTTATTGTCACTGTCTGATGCTTCACTGTGACCTCGAAAAGCAACACCCTGCTTCCAACGAAAGGCTGTTACCGCTGCTCTACGCCTGAGATACTCCCTACGATCCACAACCTGACTGATGTTTGGAGCCTGTAGCTGCTCTGTGATGTCCCCGTGGACCTGTGTGGCTTTAAAGCTCTTCCAACACATCAATGAGGCCTTGTGCATGTTGGATTTTTCATGCTTCCTAAAAGAATCTAATGGTGTCTTCCAGTTTGTGCAACCTGTGGTGGTGAGTGTATCCTTTTGATCCTGTGCCTGTTCTGGTTTGCCATTTAATCTGCGTATGAAGCAGAATGGTGCATTGGCAGTTGAAGAGTTTTCCACCCACTCGAATGTATCAAACCAACTTGTTTGGAATGATCCTTTTTTCTGGCCAAACACGCTGGATGGGAAGCAGTGATGTTTTACCCACCTTGGCCCTGTATCTGCGGCCCCCAAATCAGTGAGTTCAGCTGGGGTGTTGCTGGCTGTTGCCTCATGGGATATTCACTGCCCTCTGTTCTGGTCTCCCTCGTCTTTACTGCCTATTTTATCTCCCTCCTCCGTCTCCTTTCCTTCTCCTGATCTCTCTTCCTCCTCTATCCTGTCTGACTCATCTATAATCACTGTATCCATAGACACAAAAACAATAGTTAAATCTCCAGCTCTATGACAAATAAATGAACATCACCATAGATGAATGTGTCTCTGTTTTAACGAGTGTCACATCAGGAGATGGGTGTGTGCAGACTGCATCTCTCTCTCTCTGTCTCTGGCTGCCCCTTCACCTCCCTGTCGTCTCCCCTCTGTCTGTGGACTGCTACTATCAGTGTGTCACACTTGCTTAATATATGCATGTAACATGGCTAGTGAGCTCATAGTATAACAGGTACTGAGAAAAGGAGCAGCATTGTGTTCAATTTATGCATCAGCTGCAGGTTCATCATCAACATCTTTAACATTTAATACATAATGTTTCTAAAGTAATAACTATGAGTTTTACTGATTAAAATATGAGTTGGAAACTAATTGACTTTAACTCTGCAAATAAATGTGAACATGATTTCAGTGAGTAAAAGACTGATCCTGAGCATAGGGGCCGTGTGTAAGACGGCCACGTACTTCTGTCTCATGCTGAGGGTCTAATAAAGATCTGTAAAGACCTAAACAACTGTGACATAAATAATGTTTTGTAATATTTTAAAACTCACAGTGAAATCTTCACACAGTCATGATAGTGTGTTGAGAAAAACAGGTTGAAATATGCTGAGGTTTTAAGTTGTGCAGACTGATTACCACAATAACCAAACCAAATCCATGGGCTTACACTTGGTGATGTAGTTATTCATACAGGTGTGTCAACAGTAAAGAGGTGAGGAAGCACACTTCTCACCTCTTTACTGTCTGTACAGACTTCACTTCTTTAGCCTGGTAAAACAAACAAATTGACACTTCCATTAAGGCGATTAAAAAAATATAGGAACAGTTTATTTATTTATGTGTTTGCCTATTTTTCTGGCCCCTAAGCGTCTTCCTAGGGTGTCTTATACTCTTTCCAAGGGGGGAAAATGAATCCATGAAGCGTAAAGATGAGCTCCTACCCTCAGTCTCACTCCCTGGGTTCCTCACTGCAACACCTCCTTGCATGTCAGCGGTCCCTGTTTGACTCTCCGTTCATCCCTCTGTTCAACCTCATTTCATTCCACCCTTGACCCAAAGTGCAGGATTAAGTCTAAAATCTGACAAATTTTGACCTGCGACTGCAATAGATTTGCAGAAAGTTTAAAATCTCTCCGAGTTGATTTTCAGTGCTTGATCCTGTGGGCATTTTATTTTGTCTGTGCTTTAATACATTCTGAGGGTAATTTTGGGCATACTCACACACACAAACATGAAAGCATCAGGCATACATGTAGCCCCCATTGTGTCTAAGTGTACAGACTGCATCTGACTGAGGTTGCTGTTTTTCATCCTGTCTATTATATAAACTGATTTGGCTGGAGACCTTCGCCTTGCTGGGAGCCAAACGTGATGTGATGCCGGCTGACACATCATGACGTCCCTCCCCTTTGCCGACTCCAGGCGCTCTGGTGGAGTCTGGTTCTCCACCTCACAGCCTGCGGTCACCCAAATATCACCTCACTGTTTTCTGACAGTGGGGAGAACAGCATGAGATGTGAAACACAGAAACACGATTGTCTGCGGGCTTCGCACTGAAAGAACTCCACCTCTGCATGTGAGGGGAAGATAAAGCTCGAAGTATGCAGAGAGGGAGGATAAAATGTTAGATGGTGTCATACACGTGTACAAAGAAAAATTGTGTTGGCTTTCGCAGGAACAAATAGATTTCTGTGTCAAGTTGCGTAGATCTTTCACTCATCAAAAATAACTAACAGCATGAAAGATGTCAGTGAAGCATAGTTTCAACATTTCAACTTCAGGTGAACTATTCAGAATGACTGTTCTCTGAGACAACAGTGAAATATCAGAAAAAAATGGAACTCCTACAGAGCCGAGTGAGATCCAAGAGTTTCACTATGTTCACTGAGAGACAAGACACCCATTAACAGCACAGCGTTTCAGCTCTCAAGCGCTTTTTTCTTTGCTTTTGGACAAATAATATTCTGTCAATAAATAAAAGATTTAATTCTGTTTTTCACTGACAGACATTTGCCCATCTTCAACCATGTGCAAATACAGTAAACTATTCACTGGTTGCATTTTCATCTTATCAAAATGACCTTGCCTGGCATCAAACATGGTGCTTTACAGATAAGCTACACCGCAGAGACTTAAGCAGTGTGAAGTAACGCGAAATTTCTGCCTCCTCGTCTCACACTGTGCTGCACCCTGGCAGTATGGCGGCCTTAACCAAAGGCAGACACATATATAAATAAATAAGTTGGTAGGAGATGTGCTCTTGAAGCTGTATTACTGGGCTGACGGCTTAAGCTTAGGGAGAGGGAATGAGAGACAAATTTAGCAGCAAATCTTAGAATAACTAGGTGGGGATAAAGCTTATAAAAAGTGCAAATGGCTGCACTTCTGGACAGTGTGCTTAAGGCCCCGAGATGAAGTGCTGACTGTAATGTTTGCAGTTTTGTGGGGAGAAAAAGTTTTAATTAACTAATTTATGCATTTCAAACCTACAGAAACCTGAAGAGGGATTACTGGAATCTTCACAACCTTTGACGGTGCAACACTGTGATCCAGTTTGTAGACAACAGACAGAAAATTAGCTTTGCTGGGCTTTAACTGATAATATTGATTTTATTCTTCTCCTTCCATGCTAAGCGAAGCTAAGCTAACAAGCCGTTGGCTGTAGCTTTTTTATTGCACACACATCTGTCCTCTCATCTGACTCCTGGATGGAAAGAGCATTTCCCAAAATTATCAGACTACTCCTTTAATGTCTGTGGTTTGGTTTGAGCTGATAAGATCCTTAACACTGTACACAGACATCCAAATAAACACCAGAGCAGTGCCTGAGGAAGTGAAACACGATTTAATCTTAAAAATATTTAGTTTTACCGTTGTTTTAGTTTTTTGTTTTAGTGTTTTGCTTCCAGCCAAAAACAGTGGAAACAGCTGGCCGACGCTGAGCTAAGCTGTGTCCAGGATTCTGATCCCACTGAATCAACCATCGCTGGATTCACAACAACACAAACTACACAAGAAACAGGTGGTACAGTCAGTTCTCTTTAAGCACAATGAGATTCCACAAAGGACAACCAGCCACAAACAGGCTTGTCACATGAGGGGGAGGAAAAAAGCAACATAAACACAAAGACAACACAAACACAATGACCAGTTAAAGTAGACAGAAAAATGTCAAAACTAAAGGGCTGCATTTAAAGAAACGAAACCCAGATGATCAAAAACAGATGGCCAAAGGAAATAAGAAGGGTCACAGGAACCGAGTGAGGCAAAACAAGAGTCTGAAGGCACGAACAGAAAGAACAGAACTAGTACAAAACACCTGCAACATGTGGAGACGCAGCAGAAAATAAACATCTATTAACACGGTTTCCCACCACAAAACCTCATTAACTGCACTGTGTCGGGCACTTTACTGTATTCACTGGTGTGGGGACAGTGAACAAAGAACAGGTCAACATTCACACAAGGGACCGCTAGGAGGATAATGAACAGTGTGCTTGCATATGGTTAAGACAGTATATGCTGTACGACTAAAGACCACATGAAAGGCACCCAGGACAGAGCAAGAGCCATGTCCCTGCAGGTGTCTCACTGTATATACGTCCAACACTGGCTGACACTAACTGAAAGGAGGGATTATTTTTTATCATTATTTATATTTTTTTTAGTATTTAGACTTTTACAAAAGTCATGTTTGTGCATGCACTCTGATTTGCTATTTCTGTTAACTGATATTAGATATCATTCTCAGAGGGTGTTTCTATTATTTAAAAAGAGAAATTAAGTACATGTAATCAAATATTGTTCTTCAGTACAGTAATGAGTTACATTACTTCAGTATTTATTATTTTAATTAGTAATTTTCAGATTTCAACTGCATTTTAAACACATGATAAACTTATAATATATCTCACAGAAAAGCAGCTTCATTTAAAAAGCTGAAGCAAAATTATTTCATATTTCACAAAAAAAGATCTGAGAAAAGAAATTGAATACACAAATATGTGGAGCAGAACTTTATTTTTTCTCTCCTATTAATCATCTCATTAACCCTCACTAATAAAGTACAACTCAACTTGCTACAACAGCAGGAAGCTGCTCCATTAATACAACATATTAAATAAATAATACAATAATATAATAAATCAGACACTGCAGATAAAGTACTTTTAACACTTAAAGTTCATTTAGTTGACAATACTTTTGAACTTTTTCTTAAGTAGGATTTTAAATGCAGGACTTTTAGATGTAATGGAGTTTTACACAGTTGTATTGGTACTTTTAGGATGTGAGTACTTCTTCTAACAAGTAACTTCACTGTCAGGGGTTCTTCTTGTAAGGGCTGTTCTTCATTCATGGTCCCATGAGGCAGGAATGGACACATTTTTGGCCCATCAACCCAAACTACAGCAGCCCAGACTGCACTGTGGTCTTTTCTGTTATCCAGACATTATAAGGAAGTCTGCACACTTCTACCTGTTTTCTTGTTGTTCTGTGGCTCAGCTGCGTTTATCCTGTCCTCTGCATGATTACACACGCATATACTGTACATCCTGTCACTACTACTAACTGTGCCTCGTGCAGTGTACATACTGTTGTTTTAATTGTAACTGACTGGTGTAAACTTGAATAAATTTAGTAATGCACCGCAGTAGATTCTCCACCCACTCAACATCCGCCACCTGCCCGAAAAAGAAAGAAAAGTGGGAGGTGTGATTGCACCCGCAGCCTCTGTGACTGGGACATCTGTTCCATGGCAGATACTCTTCCCTGTAGACCTGCACTCTTCCAGAGCGGGGCGTCACCCTCTTCAAAACGCACACAGAAATGTTCCCTCTTTCCGCTCCTCCGTCTCCTGCACTGGAGTCAATACACTGCTGCTCCAGGAGCTATTACCGATATGCTCCGGCCAAGTGTAAAACCTCTATCTGCCACTTATCAGCACACCAGCTCTCCTCTATGAAAACTTCCCATTATGCCACACCACTTCTCCTCCACTCCCAGCACACATTGAAATTGAAGCTATTTTTGGTCCATTTGAGGAAGTTTGATCAGATAGTAAAGTATCACCTGCACTAAGCGTCAGTATATGATCAAAATACTTTTTCAGACATATTGAAAAAAAAAAAAAAAAAAAACACAGCTCCAGTCATTAATTATTTTTATCAATAATACTTCTAGACAACACAGCTGTATCTTTATAATGAGTGTGTTGGAAGATGGGGGAAGTGAGATAAATCATATTTAGTTAATTAAATGGAATGAACAGTTTCATGTGAATAAAACATCAGACTCAGTTGAACAGGTTTTCTTTGAAATGGAAAAGTTATGTGGATTCATTAGCTTTTTAAGAAAGCAAAATTCCATTACCTTACATCTCTATTCGGATCTTTATAGGCGTGCATAATAAAAGGGACTATTAAAGATTTAATAAATGAACTTCTGAGTGAAGTCAAATGGATTTGGCAAAGGCTGTGGGGTAGAAGAGCTCTCTCTCTCTCTCTAACACACTCACACAGTAAAGAAAGGGACTCGGGGTCCTATTATGCTGGAAGAATAAGCAGAGCCGTCAGAAATGGATTAGCCTTGTAAAACAAATTCAGTTTCAGTTTTGAAAGAATGGAGCCATGTTCTACTCAGGGTCTATTGGCAAAACAAAGCACAAAAGGCTACAGTGAAAACAACCTGCGTGATGTGATAAGTAAAGTCTGTTTGTGTGAAACAAGTGGAAGCAAGAGTGAGTGTGAGTAAAAAAATCAGATAAAACAAGCACTGGTGAAATCCCAGTTTAAGAATACATAAAACGATGGGAACAAACACACTAGATCAAATTAGAAGTGATATGATCAAAAGCATTGTTATAAAGAGTAAAAATATTCATAATGTTCATAGATTTTCCAGGTCTTCTTTCTAATTGGGTCAAGAGGTCACTAATGTAAAATGAAGCAAGACCACAAATGGTTTTATAAGCTAGCAATCAAATTAAAATGAATCCTAAAAGTAACTTTGAGCCGGTGAACAGAAGCTAAAACAGGAGAAATATGTTTTGTACCAGTTGTAAATGGTGCCTGCTGTTTTGGCTCAAACTGAAATAATCCATAAAGCAAAACTGAGGAATTTACTACTGTTGTCAGGTCACCTTGAGAAAGACACAAGCTTAATTTTGGAATATTCCTCAGCTGGAGAAAGAAGGATTTTACCAGTGAAAGTCATGTCTAAGTCAAACAGCACACACATCTTTAGCTGACTCATGGAAGCTCACTGGCTTCCATGATTATCTTGGAGTAGTTTGTCTTTGGTAGGATGAATCCAAAGAATCTCAATATTGTCCTGATCAGGCTGCAAGCACGTTTTAGACATCCAACAGTGAAAATCGGAGTGGAAAAGGCAGAGTGAGATACTCTGAGTGGCACAAAGATCTGTGCATCATCGGCATAGCAGTGGATGGAGACTTTAAAGTGGCTACAAGTGACAACAAGGGTCCATGTTCTCAGCTGCAGGAGCATTATCATCCATGACCAGAAAGTTGGGGGTGTGCTGGTGGAACTGGGGGATGATGATGGGTTCTATGAGGTCTCTGAGTTAAGAACGTGCAGTGACTGAGCCATCTACAATAACCAAATCTGTTTTGCACTGACTGGTGATGCCTGCCCAGACTGTTGCACCTCCTCCACCAAAGCGAACCCTGGGGACCATGTTGACCTCGGCGTATCGCTCACCTCGCCTTCTCCAGCAACGCTGATGACCATCATTTCTGTGCAAGGTGACCCGACACTCATCAGTGAACAGGACGGTAACGATGTCTGAGTGCAGAGGTCCTTAGGTACTGGTCATCGTTGCGGTCTGTCACTCGTGGGGCTCCACTCCTGGGTCTGTCTCGAACTCTGCCAGTAGTTCTGTGTCTTGATGCGAGTCTGCTGATGACACTTTGAGACACACCAAGTTCACGAGCAACATCTGACTGCCTGCCACCGACCCGAAGACGCGCTATGCCCAGGTGGCGCTGCTCGTCCATTAAGTGACGTCATGTGTTCATGGCTGTTTGAACGATGAACTTGGAATGACTTACTGACAATAGCAGCTTTTTATACCCACAGAATGTTGGAATTGATGCCACATTGAAAAGGGTTGTCTTTTAGTATTTTTTGGTATTGGCCCCAATATGTAAGGCTCACTGTACACAGTGAGACCATTACATGGAAAACACAAAATGAGGTGTGTCTATCACCCCAATACAATTGCCAAAAATGTCTGAAGTGAAACAAACAGCGTATGTATGACATCCACTGAGTCTCTCACAATATCCCTAACTTATTGTGAGTGGTGTAAATCAAAGTTGATCTTTCACTTCCACTGCATTCAGTATCAAAACATAATCCCGCACTACGTTTTTTCTATACAACAAACAATAAGGCACAGATTTAATCTGATTACATTCTGTATATTCCTGTAATATCTGTACTTAGAGACACCAGGGCAGTCTGGGGTCATGTGACCGGTGTGTGGTGCTGTGATGTGGCTCCACCTACAAAGATTATTTCTGAAAAACTAAAACTTTAATCTGTGAGCTAAGGAGACCTTCAGAGGCCCACAGTGGCCAGAGAGCTTTTTGGCAGCGTGATGAGTCCAAAGTAAATCAGTGTTTAATCACCACTGGACCTCTGTAATGTCAGCACTAATGCACTCAGTGTACGAAAGAAGCAGGACAATACCGTCATCCTCAATGTTTATGTGACAAGGAAACCTGACACATTCACAGTCATTCGATCCTCGTCATTGTCCTGCTCTCCACACTCTGTTCTGAAATGCAGTTCTTAATACACAACAGTTGTGTGCCTTTGACAGAGCAGATGTCTGTCTATCATGCTGTTGTATGGAGGTGTCCATGAGAGGTGATTATATTTTTTTATTTGTTGTGACAGGTGGTGTTGGGGCTGGAGACCTGAAGAGGTCTAAGGTCCTGCTAACACTGTCAGTGGCTGCCATTAAAGCTACGGGGAGCTTTGGTATCATTGTAAATCCACTGGCAACACAATCCAAGCTGCATCCCAGATTAGCCCAGGCTTAAAGCTCTGCTAACACTGCCGGGCCAGGCCTTCGCACGCAACCATGTGTGTGTGCACGGGTGCATGTCTGTGTCCACTGTGCACGTGTATGTGTGCATACAATGAAGCGTGTGCATGTGGCTAAATACATATTTCAGAATAATGACCATGGAGCAAAATAGGACGTAGTGAAAGCCATCTGCCAGGTGCAATAGTGTGGCTTTCATTGACTAAGATGTCTCCGTTAGCATCATCATGGGATTTCAGGAGACATGCAAGTCTGAATTTAATGGACATTCATAATTAATGGGATGGTCAATATACATACACTCATTTCGTCTCTGCCACTGTCATTTAGGCAACGTCCTTCGTGTCATTAAGAGATACGTGACTGCTCAGCAGGAGACAAAGCTGTCTGCCAAAACAAGACAGGAAACTAAAACATAGTTCACACACATATATTTACAGTAACTCTGTCAATATGTGAGAGAACTGTTAGAGAAAACATGGAATTTAAGCCGTGGGCCTACATTTTGTCCAATTCTAACAAAGGGTGGGGTCATTGGAGGTGACAACCCCACTCACAGTGACCACGGACTCAGAAAGCAGGAAGCGCGTCCATCATCTCAGGATGTTGTGCTGTTGCAAAGCAGGAATGGCACTGTCAGGATTTGTGGAGCCAAAGTATAATCCATGACAGCAGAAAGCTGTTAATTGACAAGACCAGCTCAAGTGGTCCTGTTAGGTCAGGACATATGTTCTGACCTAACAGGACCTGCAGGAAATACTGTGCAGACATACGGTACATGTATGAACGCACGCCTTCATGTATACAAAAACAATGGAGAAGTTTTAGCTGTTCATATTCATACACATGTAGAAATGCTATAACAATAACACACTGACCCTCAAGTGTTTAATACCACAGCTGAACAGATTACAAGGAACAGATCTGCTTTGATCTCATAAGACCATGAACCTTAAAACCAGGACAAAATTAGACAATGAGCTGGAAAGGCACAGAGCGAAATAGGCTGCGACGCTCGAAATCACTCCCAAAATATAACGACTGAAAAACTGAGAAATGTGTGACTGATTGACCGGGTGGCTCTTCAGTAAACATCTCATGAATGATCCTCGATCCCTGATGTGTAAAGTTCAGAGGATTCAGTGGTAAACACACGGACTCAGAACAGGGCATTACTAAACACTGAAAAACCTTTAAATATTTGAGTGGTTCATGTTTTATCTCGCCCAGCAGTATCATTCAAACGTGTGTGCTTGTCTTTAAAGGAGTAATACCAAGCCCGATCAGCTCCCCACAGCATCTGTACCCCCAAACCTGGAGCTTCGTGCCTGCAAATAAGATTTTAAACAACTAAGCTTCATAAGAGAGGAAAACACAGCGATTAAGAAGATTTGCAAAGGAATTCTGTTTCAATAATTTATCAAAGACTGAAAAAAGTCAAAGCGAAGAAGTCAAATGTGACACAATGGTACATTATTATTATAAACATGTTAAAAACAGAGTCAGATGACTTTTTGTGTCGAGCAGGTAGGTGGATGGTCAACAAGCAATAATTTATCAATTTTTCTGATCAAATGTGTGACGGAGAGCTGATCATGAGTATTTCAGCTCACACTAGCTTAACAGCTGGTGCAGCTCAGTTTCTGTAGGTCTGAGTATTTTGAGTTTAGTTTGTTGTATCAGCCAGTGGAGCCAAATACACTGCCTGGCCAAAAAAATAAGTCACCACCAAAAAAAGAAGGTGAGACACTCTAATATTTTGTTGGACGCCTTTAGCTTTGATCACAGCACACATTCTCTGCGGCGTTGTTTCGATAAACTTCTGCAATGTCACAAGATTTATTTCCATCCAGTATTAATTTTTCACCAAGACCTTGTATTGATGATGGGAGAGTCGGACCACTGCTCAAAGCCTTCTCCAGCACATCCCAGAGATTCTCAATGGGGTTGAGGTCTGGACTCTGTGGTGGCCGATCCAGAGTGTAGTTACTCCAGAGTCCAATCTTTATGCTCCCTAGCAAATTGAAGCCTTTTTTCCGATTAGCCTCACTGATTAGTGGTTTTCTTAAGGCTACACAGCTGTTCAGTCCCAACCCCTTGAGTTCCCTTCACACTGTGTGTGTGGAAATGCTCTTACTTTCACTATTAAGCAAAGCCCCCAGTTCTACTGCTGTTTTTCTACGATCCGATTTCACCAAACGTTTAAGTGATCAATCAGCATCAGTCAGGATTTTTTCTCCGACCACATTTCTTCCTCGAAGACGATGGTTCCCCACTATCCTTCCAGTTTTTAATAATGCGTTGGACAGTTCTTAACTCAATTTTAGTAGTTTCTTTAATCTCCTTAGATGTTTTCTCTGCTTGATGCATCCCAATGATTTGACCCTTCTCAAACAGACTAACATCTTGGACGTGTCTTTCGACACGGTTGTTTAAGAAATGAGAAGCTACTCGTTGCATCAGTTGGGGTTAAATAACTTGTTGCCAGCTGAAAGATGATGGTCCATGCAGTAATTATCCAATCGGACCTATTTGCTTAGTTAAATCCAGGTGGCGACTTTTTTTGGTCCAGTCAGTGTACTGCACAATACACCTCCAACTCGTGCTCTGCTGTCACGTTTCTGTCAGTCCCTGTATCAAGAACTGTGTCAATCGGTTTGACACAGTTTGGGAAACTGTGTTGGGACTCTGAGGGGATAATCTTTTGTTGACATTTGGATTTGAGTTTTTCAAAGGCTGTTTGATGGTCAGTGCACGGGTCAGAGGGAGGTTGTCCTCCGCCTCTGCTCCCCTCCATCTTTCTTTAATCTGCTCCATCCCACCGTTTGTGCTTCGGTTTCTATCTGTGTGCAGAACACAGAAGAAGAGAGGGGACAGAGAGACATAGAAAGGGCTACAGTGTTGTGTAACACCAAGGATTCTGGAAAACCCTGCGAGCAAATGAGTCACTTTTGCAAGGATGAATGTTGACAGTGCAGTGCAAATGTGAAATCAGGCAGCAACTGTTTGTTTGGACAAACCGTAGTTTGCACAAACAGATCACCAGGCTGTGATAGCTGTGCATTCTGGGATTATGGTGTGCAGTAGCTCTCATCAACAACTGTAGAAAAGTTGTACAGTTTGATGGATGTGAGTCAGGTCTGTCAGGTCTTCAGGCAGAAAGAGGGAAAAGCAGAGAGAGAGAAAGTGAAGGTAACTGAAGCAGCACAGGAGGAAAGTGTGAAATCTGAGGTCACTGTGCTCAGAGTCGACGCTCCGGAGGACTCAGCTCAGTCCTCCAATCCCTGCTCCCCGCGAAATCACACACGCTAAGAAACCGAACCTCAGTTACAGTTCACATTCATGTTCATTCATGAACACTGCCTTTCAAATTCAGCACACACCCAGCAATAAAGCCACTGCCTCAGGTGATGGACATCTGAAAACCGCACTAGCTGGTACAGCCAGAGGCCGATGGCCACAAAGTGAATTTCATGGCAATGGCACCGAAGCTTTCGAAGACGACTCTCTGACACTGGGACAAAAAGTGACTGTATCTGGCACACTGGGTAAAAGGTGGCTCCCCTGGGAGACAGGACGCCACTTCCTCTTCATCCCAAGCCAATAATTTCCACTCACGCACCTGATGGAGCAAAGCACCATCACAACTCATCAAGCTTTAAATCCTGTATTCATTTTAACAGGTGAAACAAACTGTGGCAGAGTTCACGTTTCCAAGGAAAATCAATCAAGGGAGTCAACTTCCTGATGGCAGGGCAGTGATTTACTGTGTTCTACCTGGTCACTCGTTCCAACTTTTAAAAACAGATGAAGTGGCTTTGTTTTCTGGTTGACCTTCAGCAATCGACAGTACAACACATTTTCATGTGAATATTGTGTTGGCTGCTCCTTCTGAGATTCAGTATATGCTCTATGAACCACCTGGATTTGGTTTTGTGATAGTCTGTCCTCGCTGCCTCTGCTGAGGAATACAGTGTGTATTGCGATGCACGCTACAGCAAAACACAGGACATGAGGAAGACTGGCTTTTAAATGAAACCTTATCTCTGTTGGGGATTTTAACATGAGTTTTAACTCAGACAGTCTCTGCTTCCTCCAGTCGGCCTGTTTTACCACAGAATCGAGACCCGTTTCAGCCCACGAGGCAGATACCTCGGCTGAGGCAGTCAACGTCTTACCAGTGAGAGAGGCAGTCTCTGTCCACATCATTGATTCTGTGACCTCCACACACCCATGATCTGTGTCCATTGTTCCGCACTACTGCACGACTACCGTATTGACAGTTACACACAATGTTATTAAATGTTATTCAATCCAATCAAAACCTTATGTGAGTGAAAACAATTGAGGAAATTGAATGAGTCACTCCATTTGCTGCCCACATGCCACAGCGATGTTAATATATTCCAAATGTATTTCTCTCTCCTCCAGCTTCTTACAGCTCACATATGATGGTACATCTGAGCACTCAATCTGCCACAGTCCTGGAGAGGAAAGCTTTCCTACACTGAGTGATGCTTTTCATTAAACTCTACAGGAACCCTGTCGCCTGCCTGTCGGGCCAGTCTATATCCAGGTCATCAATAATGATTTCAGCATCGCCAGTGTGTTGCTATTTGGTCATGTTTGGGGATGGTCTGCTTTTCTGAATTTTGGTCACAGTGGTTTGAAGCACTCGCCATTTTAAACAACACATTTTTCAGCAGCTCCTGCTCACACGGTGACAGCACCTTCAACAAACAAAAACACAAGCATGTGACTGGTCATCTGCTACTGAGAAACCTTAAAGCCTTCATCAGAGTCCAAGTCTAGACACTGATTTCTTTAAAGCCCCCTCCTCTCAGAAATATGTTTTGCTTATCGTTAGTTCACTTGATGTCTGAGCGTCACTGTGCAGAAAGACGTCTGACACTAAAAGGCCGTCGTCTTGTTCAACTGCTGAAGGTGAAACGTTCCTCTGTGCTCACCTTTAATCTGAGAGAAGATGTGTACGTACGAGCAGGATTTAGCAGGAACTAGCTTGAAGGCACACACACACACACACACAAGTGAAGCTGAAGACATTTTCATCATTTAACTTCTGAAATATTTGCATATTCATAGTTTCAGATTTTTCAATGAGTGGATGAGCTTTTAAGAAATTTTAACGAATTAACAACAGACACAAATTATTACTCAGAGAAAATGATTTTTATAAGTCCTACGTGTCTGAGAGGATCTTAAAGCTGATTCAGAGGTGGAAAACTGACTACACAGCCACAACCTTACAGGTAGTGAAGCGAGCGAATCAACACTGAGGTAATTCCAGCATGATGGAAATGCTAAAGCAAAGTATTACAGAAGCAAAGGTGGAGAGGAGTCGACAGGTCGGGAAAGTTACTCAGTGAAACCCATCTTCAGACTGCAAACAGTACCCACCATAAATCATTGGTCACATCAGACCACGTACAGCTGTAGCAGAGTGTGTTGAAATGAGTGAGACTGCGTTTTATTACAGAGAAATTAAACTTTTCATTTGCCAGAGAACAACGTAATATTTCTTCTTTCAGAAGAAATGATGCGACTCCCGCAGCTGAAGAGGAGACCTGAGTCTGAACAGACGTGTCACAAACTCGCTGCACCAACAGGAAGTCACTGCCATCTTGTGGAAGAAAGATGGTTTTACATCACAGTTTTATTTGTTTTTACTCAGAGTTGTTACAGAACTGGACCTGAAACAAGCTTTTCAACTACTCCACCCGATATTCACCAATAAATACAGTTTGTATTCAGTTCAGTTCATTTCGCACCTTTTATTTTTGGACACATTATTCTGTGTGCAATGATTCCATTCATCCAGAGTCCTGTTTAAAAGCACACAGTGTGTTAGTTCCTGTTTCCCACACACTACACAACTAAACAGGATATGATGTCATCTCGTATTTCACTGCACCGCCCCAGGACATCATTCAGATTTAAGGCATGGACGGTAAGTACCTGATATTTAAAGGATGATATAGCACTCCATCTGTCTGAACGTGGACCAAACGTTTAATGGTGGAGCCAGATGCAAAAACATAGCCCAGGCTCAGTGGAAACTATTGCTCAATGCACCTCTCTCAAACTAAATTTACACTGCTCATAAAAAGCTCCCAAAAATGTTTTTGCCAGTTTTGTACCTATTGCATCATCATGACAGCACAGTCTTGACTGAAAAATCATCTGTTTACATCGTGGCCCGTAAATTCAAGACATAAACACACTAATAAAAGCCATCCCAGACACTGGGTAACTACAACAGCTTCACTATGTCCCTTTTTCTTTCTCCACTCGCTTCCCTCATCAGTTCAACTGCTCTAAAGTCTCAGTCACATTATTACTGGCTCATACCTGTTTTACTGTATTTCACTGTGAAACTCATAATCTCTCTTCATTTCTCATGACGTAACCACTTTTACAATACATATGCCGGCTCTCACATTGGCTCAGTAAAATGAAAAACTCTCTCTGGTTCACGCTCACGCTCCCTCTGCTGTCTCACTGCTCCCTGCTCTCTAACCTCTCTGTGTAACCCAAGAGCTGCATTAGCACTAGATCTGGCAAACGCCGCACTATGGCAAAAAATATAATTTGCCACACGTCACATGCTTTGTTAAACCACAGCAGGGTGCTGGACTCAGCCAGCCCTGTGTCACACCTCCCCTGCTTTAGAGTCCACAAGAGGAGTACTTCAAGGCAGTCTGGTCCTGGACGGTCCTATAAAGTATCAGGGCCTGCTCCGTCGTTTTGTTGCAGCGTCCTCTATTGGTCTGGGACACAGAAAACTCCATATTACTTGTACCTTGGCTAAGGGTCACCTGCATTTCACTCTTATTTCCAGTACCTTTGGTGTGCTTCCTGATGGGCACTGGGGCTGACCCGTTACCTCTTGCTGGAGGAACGAACCTGGTGTCTCATCCAACCTGTTGGAGCTGATGAAGACAGGTGGAAAGAGACAAAGAGGCAGAGAAACAGATTAGGATGTTGTCTTTGCGTGTACTTGCTTCAACGTCTCGATCAGAGTCCTCAGTTTTAACATGACACTCACAGCGGGGTTCACCTGGCTGTCTTGGGTTACTCGCGCTGCTACCAAAGGACGACTGGAAGTTATGGATGGTCTCCTGAAGAATCTGCCGTTCTCGGCCCTGATGAAGCCAACAAAGATCGTTATACACCAGCAACATTTTCAGGCAAAGACAATGCTCTTGCTGTACTTCCTAATATCGTGTCCATCTGTTACAGATCCTCTTAAGTTTTTTTCCATCCATGTTTAAAGGAAGTCCACCTATCTCTGCTGGCTCATAATGTGAACTGTTTGCTACAACATAATGTTGGTTTATACTGTCGAAAAACTGAAGTGGAAAGACTATAAATCAAACCCAGAGAGAAGTGGAAACACACCACTGGAAGTAAAGATGTAATAATAACCATGCACTCTATACTGAACCAAGAGCACCTTTCCAGCATTGAGCTCTGATATGGCAGCCAAGATCTGTTGTCTGGGTCCATCTGTTTTAATGCCCAGCTCCTTCAGGTCTCCATCTGTTAGAGTCAGGAATGCCTCCATGTCCACCTAGAACACGGAGAAAGAGAACACTGATTAAAGGACTATATGAGAGTACAGAACTGTTGAGGCACTGCTGTTCAGTGATGCAGTCATGGGAAAGCTGTTTCCTTCACAGTGACAACTCAGAACTCAGAACTTAATAAAACAAAGGAGAAACCAGACTTTATGGTTTGTTTTGGACCAGAAGAAAGAATACCTCCTGTTCCTCAAAGATGGGCTGGTATTTCTCCAGGGACAGTTTCTTCAAGATACTGGACAGCTCGTCTGAGAGACAGACAAAATAAGACAGAATGATCTGAAAGATCTAAAGAGCTAAATCCTTTGATTTTCTATGTGCAGTTTCATGTCTGTTGGTTTATTTATGTCCAGGACACACAGCGTCTGTTTGGATCATAGGGCTGAGGAAAATGCATCTTGTCTTTTAACCACATCTAAAGTGTGAATACAAACATAGATATGAATGACTTTATACTTAAACTCAGATTTAGGTCAGCTCAGACTATATTTTACACGGATGTAACTTATAAATGATCAAGATTTGAAATTATCAAAGCAAGTTGTCAATAACGTCAGTGATAACTTAGCACATACGGCACATGAACATTGTTTTCCTGTTTCCTCTCAGACAGTTTTGGTCTTTTATGGAGGACGCTGTTGATCACCAACATCCACTGGTCTCCCTAATGTGACATTCAGAACAGTCATTTCAGAGTAAGCCTGGAGTCAGTGTGCTACTACCTTCATCGGTGATGGTCCCACTGCTGGAGCCTCCACTGCTCTTGGAGCGGGGATGGGAAGAGGCTGAGGACAGAGAGTCTCCAGGCCCTGTAGGAGGCTTGGGCGTTGGGGAAGGAGACGGGGTCAGAGTGGGTGATGTGCTCTTGGAGGTGGAGGAATTCCCTGACTGAGGTCTCTTCTTCAACTCCATCTTCTACAAAGTAAGACGGTGGACAGAAACACCACTTCACTGACATGACAGGAGGAACTTCCTTAGCTGTTTTACACAGTTATCACAGTAACGTCACAAAGGAAACACAACACAGACCCTTCTCGAGTGGATGTCGGAGGCGACCAGGCTTGGGTGGGAGTGGATGTCAGGGAGGCTGATGTCAGGCAGCTGTAGGCCAGGAGCTGAGGCTGGCAGTGGGGGCTGGTTCTGTGTCGGGCTGTGCTGCTTCTCTGGAGCTTGGACCTTCACATCTATCAGGCCTGCTGCTCTCTTCCTTTGGGCTGCTATCTGGGAGAGAACACTGTCTGCACTGCCCCCTGGTGGAAGGAAGAAGAAATAGAATTATAATGTAGATAATGTATGATAATCACATTTTATGCTTGTTGATAATCCGGTTGTGTTGCACAGTTTGGCAGTGTATTTGTGTCTGTGTGAACCTGAACGGTTGTGAGAGTCCCGGTTTAGCCCTGCCACTCCATTGGAGCCACCGGAGGAGTGGGGGGAGTGGTAGTGACCAGAGTTGGAAGGAGAGGAGGAGGAAGGCCCTTTGGGGATGCTGGGAAACTTAATGGACCTGCTGACCACACGACTGATTGATGTCTGATGAGTAAAGGAGAGAGGAGGAGAATAATGACAAACATGCAGACTGTTAGAGAGGGGTTGCACCAACTCCACCCCTGAACACCAACTATCTCTGCTTCACACACACACACACACACTCACAATATCTGAGTTTCCACTGCTGTTCAGCTTCCTCTGGGGTGGCATGGGCAGGCGAGGCGCTTCGCTCTTTCCCTCCCTGAGGAGGCGCGAACGGTCCGAGTTCCACGGCTCAAAGTTGGACGGAGGCAGGAAGGGAGGGATCACAGCTTTCAGCTTGTCATTGGGCAGCCGAGTCAAGGGCGCACCACTTCTCAGCTACAGGAGACGGAAAACACTGCATAAGAACAACACTACTACCTATAAACCTGTAAAAAGATGTGAACCCTAGTTCCAAACCCCAAACATATATTATATCTGCAGTGGTTTCAGAGAGTATTCAGACCCCTTCGCTTTGTTTTCAGACCCTGTGCTCAGCTGCTTTCTGTTTGCTTTAATTATCTTTGCTGAGTTTTAATAAGTCGTTGGTCAAAGTTAAATCAGAATATTTTCTGAAGCTGCTGAAAAACTGTTAAAAAAAGTAAACAAGTCTGATAATTTTATGAGGGTCTATAAGATAATTTATTCTAATAGTTGATGAAATGTACAAACACACTTTAAAACAAACTTTCTTACCATTGTAGTTATTAGGAAATCCTCCTTTTCAGAGGATGCCCTGCAAAGACCTGGAAAAAGGAACACACAGCACATTCACACATTCCCTCCTCCACGTTCTGTAACACACATGTACAAGACGCATACATGCACAACCACATCTACGCTAAACATCTGGCGCTGATGATGTCCGACAGACTGCCGTTCTTATGTCTCCAAACATGACGCCTCACCAGTATCTTTGCTCTTGACAGCCCAGGCAGCGCTAACGTCACTCCCTCCCAGTGCAGAAGCCGGAGCCAGCGGCCCATTAGACACGGCTCCAGGCTTTCTGTTCGCCTTCATCGTGGCATCCAGTGAAGTTTCAGCATGATCAGGGAACGGAGCCAGGCGATTGGACGACAGGCTGTGCCTCAGAGTGTGAGTCAGCTTAAGACGTCGGAACCGGTTTGACATCCTACTCCACCAGGACTGGAACAGGGTCATTATCCAATCATTATCATTAAGTCTTAGAAAACAATATTTTTAAATGACATTTTAATTCCATGATATAAAAATAACCACAGATTTCTATTCATACATTCAAGCATTAAGAAAGATACTGTTAAACAGCAACAGGACCTCACTTGTCTTTTACCTTGAGACCTCCCTTTTCATCAGGCGGGACAGGGACGTTGCTGAGGGACTGTCGACTTCTGGATCGAGTCATTAAGGCTCTGCCACGGTGTTTCGACTTCTCCTTATCTACCTGCATACACACTGATGCTAACAGACGCACCAGCTCAGTGTCTGAGGAAATCCAAAGGTGACGCAGAGAAAATGAATGAATGAGGATTCGCAGAGTGAAAGGATTAATAAACATCGTGGAAACTCCAGAGCAGAGTCTGTGTTGCTGCCTCCGTCCACTTGAGGTGATGACATGTAAGACTAATTAGTCCTCACTTCATCAGAAAAGGATTTCAGCTTTCTAATTGTCCTCGTTGAAGATGTTATGTTAGCAGACACCTCTCGTAACATATCACAAACAATGAAGCTCACAGTTAAACGTGTTTTCAACAAAATACCACAACAGTGATGATTTATGATGGAGGAGAGTTGAGTGAAATTAACTAAGTGACAATTGATTAACTCTGATTAAAAACTGATTAATTTCACTATGGATTATTTTCCTGTGGATTAATGATTTGGTCTGAGAAACACCCACCACACATTTCCACTGCCCCAGCTGTCAAACGAATGGTCCAGAAACCAAAGATAATCTCTTGCAGTACTTTTGTAAAACACAATATTCAAGCACATTTTCCCGAAGCGCTGCAGAGCAGAGCGATGGCGATGTGGGTACCTGGATCATTCAGCAGCATAACCAGGTCAAAGGCCGTGTATCCGTTCTTTGCTCGAAGGTTGACGTCAGCCCCTTGACTGAGCAGGTACTTGACAATGTCTTTGTTACTGAAGGAAGGAGGGAAACACATCCTTAAATAACCAAATGATCTCATATCCCATTGAATTTCCTGTTTTTATTGATCTGAAATGAAATAACCCACTAAATCAGCAATTTCATCGTTTTCACTTGAACATGGAAACAACAAACTCATGTAAAAAAAAAAAAAAAAAAAAAAAAGGAACACCACCATTATCCCTCATTAGCTTTCTTACCCGTGATAGGTGGCCTGCATCAGCGCAGTCCACCCATGGACACCATCTTGTTTGTCAATGTCGGCATTCTTCTCCACCATCAGCTGCACCACTTCTAACTGGCCGCTCACCGCTGCTATCATCAGAGGTGACGCTCCCTCCTGGTTGGATGAATTCACCTGAGTGGGATCCTCCTCCAAGATCTCTTTAACCAGCTGGGAATTTCCTGAATCAGAATAAAACACACAACTATGAAAACATACAGATCTGACGTGTTTTTTCTTATTGTAATCACCTGGTGGTTTCTGTAATTTTGCTTTTTCAGTAAAAATCTAAAACCTACCCAACTTAAGGGCACTGAACACATCTGGTCTTCTTCTCTCGTCATCTGTGAAGAAATGAGCAGGACTGAGAACAGAACAGAGCTCTGATATACTGTGAAACAACAGTCCTGTTACACTCTGCTGAAACATCATAGGATCCACTAGATCCACATCCTGAAACTGATTTATCTTGATAGATTGATAGATTAAGCACCAAAATATAGAAGTGAGCTCTGGCCAGAGATTTCCGTGTTGCTAATGCGACAGGCAGCGTTTTTAAAGGACACTGCACATGATCCTGAGGTAAACTGACCCAAACCCTGAACCTCTGGTGAGAAGAGCTATTAAACATCAAAGAGGCTGAGAGCCGCCACTGTTGACTGCACTCTCACGTCAGTGTGAACGGCAGAGCAAGACATCTAGAAAGTAGCTGTGACAACACACAGAGACAAAGGTACACTTCCTGTTAAAAACAGGTTCTTCACCAAAATAAAACTCAATCTAACCGAAACATGTCACAGTCAGAGAGAAAACCAGGAGAACAACAAATGAAGCTTTACTGAGCTCCTTTTTTATTCTGTGTAATTATACTTAGATTGTAGACCTTGTGCAGCGTGCTCTGACAGTACTGTACGAGACTCCGTCGGGCCGGAGAGGGGAGTCCTACCTGTCTGGGGTCGGACAGTGGTGATGGAGTCCAGATAGGCCTTGATGTCTCTCTGTTTCAGCTGCATGGCCAGTTCAAAGGCTGTCTTAGACAGAACATTGACTCGGTCTGGGTCAGCCCCACGTTCCACCAGCTGCTGAGCCACAATCACCTTCAAAACAAACACAAACTTTATTCTGTTTTCCTTCAGATAACAAGCTGGGTCATTTCTCCATTTGCTTTAAAATAAACACACTTTTGTCAAGGTGTAAATGCACTTTAAGTGACACATGCAATCGACTGCCTCCCCGAAGTCACCCACAAAAGGCAGACTGTATAATCCACCTATCTCTTCGTCTATCCACCATCCATCATTAACCTCACCTTTCCACTGAGGGTGGCCACCATCAGTGGTCCCCAGCCGGTGGTCTTCTGGGTAAAGTTGACATCGGAGCCCCACTCCAGCACCAGGCGCACCGTGGCCTCATGGCCATGCTGAGATGCCACCATCAGGGCAGTGATGTCCATGAATTCTCTGCCGCCTCCTCCCTCTGGACAACCCTCACCACCTCCAAAACCAGCTGTGCTGTGGGAAAGAAAAGGGACAGAGTCACTCTGGTTTCCCAGACAAGGACTCAGACCAGTCCCAGACTATACATGTTACTCAAATAATCTCTATACTGAATTCTGTTTTAGCCTAAGAGCGGGCGTACGGCCGGCATGACACAAAGAAACCAGCCCAAACCTGCAGCTGTTGTTGTTGTTGCCATTGGAGACCGCCTCTGCAGCGACAGCCAGATGATCATAGTCATCGACGAAGGCCCCGCTCTCCAGGAGCAGTTTGACTACGTGAGTGTGACCCCCACGGGCCGCCATCATCAGGACACTTGCACCCAGCCTGTTCCGTCCGTTAATCTCTGCCCCGTTCTCCAGCAGGATGTGGCCAACAGTCAGGTGACCAAACCTGGGTGGAGAGGTGACACACACAGGATGAGAGGGGGAGTGAAACGTTGTCCATGTTATATTTTCATTCCTCTGGTAACTGAACCAGCTCTCAGAGCGTTGGATGCTGCCACACCAGGTCCTTTGCTGCTGACCCTGCTCCTGCTCTCAACGTACGATAAGCACAATGATGAACATCACAATTATGATTAGAAAAATGCAGACACCAAAACACAGGCATAAAAGCAAACACCCTGAAACTATGACAGAATCTGTCAACTTCTTAATAAATGTTCATGTTCCAGGAAAAACTCTTCCACAAATTCAAAGAGCCTTTGGTTAATAAAGAAAAAAACATTTTAAATAGTCTCACAAAGGTCTGTGGATAAAAAACAAGCAGTTATTCTTCACTAAAGTCTGTTTCTGTTGCTAAAGTAACTCATCGCAGAATTCCCTGATTTTTGAATAGAGTTTGGTGTGACGCTCTCTTCATACACAACACAAAGTTCCAGCCCCACCTAGCTGCCTGCATCAGCGGGGTCCAGCCGTAGTTGTTGCGGCTGTCCACCGAGGCTCCCTTTCGTAGCAAAAACCGGACCAGGTTCTCGTGTCCGCTGGCCGAGGCGAACTGCAGGGCGGTGTTCCCCTCCTCGTCCGTACAGTCCACCGGGACCAGAGACAACATGTCCGCGGCGCAGCACTCCGACCCCGCTTCTGACCGCAGCCTGCTCTGCCGCCCGGACTCTTTCGGGGCCCCGGGCTCCAGGATCCCCCGGGCCGTCTCATAGTCGCCCTCATCACAGGCGCGAAAAAGCAGCAGCGAATCAGCGGGGACACCGAAATTCATGTCTTCATTTCAGGCGCTATTCCGTCTCCATTAAACTCCCGCTTGTTTCATTTACGGTAACGGTCCGAAAGTTTCCCCGGTCACTCGGCGACGGCCTCTGTTTGGAAATCATGACGCACGGTGAAATAAAGTTTGGTCTCCCGGTTTGCTCTCTCCTCCTCCTCCTCCTCCTTCTTCTTCTTCTTCTTCTTTTTCTTCTTCTTCTTTTTCTTCTTCTTCTTCTCCTCAGACTCTCACTTCCAGTCAGAACACAGCAGGCAGAACTTGTTCCAACAAAACAACTTTCTGGCAACCGGCCGCACCGGCACGGCCCCGGTTCCGTTAGTTGTTTAGAAATCAATACAAATCAATGCCCCTACAACACAGCATATGACTTCCGCTTCCAGCTTTCATAATAAAAGCCTGAATGTGTCTGCCCATATGTGGAGGCTTCTGTTGTTTGCTCATTAGCAGGAATTATTTGGTTATAGACCTACATATTTGGGGTGTTATACTGTCACTCTGAGACATCTGCCTCTGAAATGTCACCAGGATCATGGAAGTGGGGGTGAAGAATTGTTGTTTTGTCCACCTTCAAGTACACGTGTGGGGTTAATAAACTCTTAAAAGCAGCTCAGTCTATTTTGTTTTATCGGGGAGGTTTTCACCGGATATGTTGTGCTATTGTATATGACATGATGATCACAAAAAATCATACAATCAAATAAATAAATAATCTTATGAAGGTCTTACAATGCCGGATGTGCCAGTATGATGTCTGTCTTAACGCTGGTGGAATTGACTAAAGTCTACTGCTCCCCAGTGGTCACAGTGAGAAACTACAATTGAGTGTGACCACCACTAGGTGCCGCTGTGGATGACTGCGCAGTCTGAAACAGTGAAGAAGAAGTGGCAGGAACCCGGATGAGCAGTACATAACGAAGGCCGGACCAGGGCTCGGCCTTTTCCCGAAGAGCTAACCACGTTGGTGGCGCCTGTTCCTGGCTCACCGCTGTTCGCCTGAATTTCTTCCGAATAAGTCGGTCAGGAATAATCACAATGGTACGTGCTGTTTGAACATAGCGGTGATTGTGCTGTGCCGAGATTTTCTGCGGGTGATGTGATTATTTAGTCAATTTTTAACAGGAAAATTCTACGGAATCAGCTAGCTAGCTTTAGCGCTAATAGCTACTCTCCCTCCAAGTGGACGGTTCGCCACAAACCCTTCCCAGAACCCTTAGTTTATCAGTGTTATGCTTAATAATAGGGTTCTAACTTCAGTCCCCACATTGGAGCAGTGTTTCAGCCGAGTCTTTAGGAAGGACTTTACAGTTCGGGGTACTCCTCAGTGCACCAGCACTCATTTTTGAATTTTAAACTTCAGATGAAGTCTCTTGTTCTCATGGTTGTGCCTCTCTTGAGGCTATGTTATTGGGAAACAAGGTGTTTCTGATCAGTGTAAGAGAGACGTTTGAGGCCGTATTATTTGTGGACAGTGAGGCTTGTTTGACGGGACAGATTTGACAGAAACGTCACCGGCCAAATGAATTCAAAGGAGCATCAGGACGAGAATCTGAGCCGCATTAACAGGCTCATACTCTGAAACTGACGAGGGAAAGTACACTATGATTAAACACAGACAACTTTACCAACAATAAATCACTTTTTAATGTTAGTAAATATAGTTATTTTGAATATTTGCCCCTCCACGTGCTGGGTAGCTGGTGTTGCGTTTAGGTGCTTTACGTAAATCAGCCAGTTTCAAGTCTTGCAAGTCTTAATCCATCAAGAGTTTTGAGTTTTTAAATACAAAGCACGAATTTAACACACATCTCTGAAAAAATAAATGTCACTGTATCCGTTATGATTGGCCCAGTGTTTTAATAACTGGTTTCCCCACATCCAGGCTTTCAAGGACACTGGTAAGGCACCTGTGGAGGCAGAGGTCGCCATTCACCGCATCCGCATCACCCTCACCAGCCGCAATGTCAAATCTCTGGAGAAGGGTAAGTCTTTTCGAAATATGTAAAGCTGAGGATGAAACATTGACCTAAGCAATGAGGATAAAAATTCCAACGTGATAAACCCTGATCACTGTATACGCTATTCTGAGCCGTGGTTTTAAAGGATCATGATGAGATGAGTGTTTTCTCACGTCTTTAAAAGTTTTTTGTTTGTTTTCCATCCACAGTCTGTGCAGACTTGATCCGTGGAGCGAAGGAGAAGAACCTGAAGGTGAAGGGACCCGTCCGTATGCCAACCAAGGTACTGACTAAACGAGAACAGACATGCATCAAGATGTTGACTGTATAACAGAGTAGATTTCAAATGAACCATCGACTGCTGATGTTTCCTGTGCCTCTCGCTCCTCTTCCATCCTTTTTGTTGCTGTTTACCGACTACAGATAAGAACTAAATCAATAAATGCTGCAAATCAAGGAGGTGCTGAATATAGAAAATATGAGACATCCACACTCACTGCCTCTGAAATCCCAGTTTATTTGCTTCAGACCTGTTGACATGCACATAAGAAAGTTAAAGTTAAACTCCACCACCACTGTAGATGAGGTGTTCTGGATTCTGGTTTTCATTTTGATTAAGCTAAATTCTGGTTTCTCTGTTCCATCCCAGACTCTGCGTATCACCACCAGGAAGACTCCCTGTGGTGAAGGATCCAAAACCTGGGATCGCTTCCAGATGAGGATCCACAAGCGCCTGATCGATCTGCACAGCCCATCTGAAATCGTCAAGCAGATCACCTCCATCAGCATTGAGCCTGGTGTCGAGGTCGAAGTTACCATCGCAGACGCATAAACAATGCAGATGTTTCAATAAAGAAGTGAAAAAGGAAACTAATGGTGTGTTATCTGGGTTCTTAAAGGGGAGGATGTGGGATGGGGATCTCATTTCAGACCTACCAGTGATCTGGTGCTCAGCTTCTACATTACTGAATCTGAAGTCTACTGATCTTTACTGAGGCTTCATTTTAATTCAGTACATCATTAGTATATCATCATCAGTACATAATTCAGAAGTTCAGCATGATGAAAATTGGACAGACTGGTCAGGAAACAGGGCCTGAAATATCTGAACCCACCTGTTGGTTTCACAATCTCTGCTAAAGAAAACAAGTTACTGGAGTTTGTCCAGTTTCATGATTTATAAATGAACCACATGCTGAGAGCACAGCTGTGAACAGTTTAGTGTTCAGTCCTAATAAGAAGTCCAGGTACAAACTAAATGAATTTTTTTTAGGCTGATCATGATGCTGATGGAGGAACTGCTTCTGTATTCTGAGGGAGAAATAAGTTTGTGTTACTAAAGGAAAACATGTTTAAAAATGATCAAATGAAATATTTGGGAAACACGAGGAGAAGATCACCTTCATCATCTGTGTTTAAAATAAAAACACTTTAAACCTTTGACCCACAGAGAAGGAGCCATGGATGAACTGAGGCCGTCCTTTAAGAGTCACAGGCTGATTTTCTCTCAGTGACAGACTACATGTGACACTCACGTCTGAAATCACTTCCATCTTTGATTTAAATAACCTCTGCTCTCTCGCACTGTGGACATTCATCTGTCCATGTGAATGTGTCCTGAGGGAATCGTGTCCATGTTAGAGCCTCAGATCCAGCCCAGCTCTCTCTGAGCTGGTTGGTCGTCCCTGGTGATTTGCTCCACTTCTCACCTGCCTTCAATTAGAAGTGATTACGAGCTGCCCCTGATTTTCAGTGAACATCAGCAGAGCTGCCTGTCAGAAGCTTTCAGATCTTTGAGTTGAGCAGAGAACTGGTCGCAGCTTCAGCCGGTGGAGGAGGTGAAGCAGAGTTGATAGACTTGCTTCACGATGAGAACAGTCCCTGATGTGGCCCCTGAAGCAAACGTCCGACAGCCTGATGACTCAGACACGACCTGTAATGTTCCACCTGACAGCCCTGCACCTCAGCAGGTAAAGTTTTGTCCCATGTTGTCTTCGTCAGTCACTGATTCCGTTCAGGTTCTCAGTCCTTTTGAGCTCCTGATCCACTGAGTGATGATTTTTTTGTGTGATTCCATGTCTGTCACTGATGAAAGTAACCCTAAAAACTCAGCTGTTCTACACTGAGCTTCGTCTCTGGTCCGACTCTGTCGTCTTTGTTCTTAGACTGAAATGCCAGGCGGTGTCGAGCAGCAGACCATGAGAGTCTACCTCCGAGTCCGGCCCTTCTCTAAAGAGGAGCTGTCTGACAATGAGGACCAGGTACAGACGGGAACACTGACCCATGAAGCCACATAAACTGACTTTTATGTTTTAATTCAGTGTGCAGTTTACTGACACTGGTGCTGTCGTGTTTTTCTGTTTTTCCATTTATAATTTTAAAAACTGAAAGAATCTGAATGCGATCAGCTGATCTTGAAGCCTGAAGTCTGAGCTCTGATGATGCCTGAGAGACGAGGCCCTGTGATTGGCTGTGTGCCGCACTGAAATGATTTTACAGGCTCTGTTTACGCGACTCATTTTACTGAGTTGTCTGTCTGGTCTGATGCAGAGTAGAGTGAAGCTGGGAGCTTTAATTGTAAAATCTACTGTTGTTAATGCATTTGCCACAGATACAAGCTAATGTCACCGATCAGATACTGAACTGTGACTGTAAAGATCCTGGTGTTTCTCTGGATGGTGAAACACAGACATGAACCATGGTGCACAAAAGACATCGTTCTGATGAAGCTATTTGATCTTTCTTTCTTTTTAACAATAAATCTGAAAAATCAAAAAATAACCTGGGGAAAGGGGCGTTTGATGGTCTGACTGAGACCGTCTTCCATCACTGTCCCTCCTTTTCTTTCTCCTCTTCTCTCAGGGTTGTGTGGTGATTGAAAACAGCCAGACGGTGACGCTGAATGCACCAAAGGGTTCTGCCACCATGAAGAGCAGTGAGAAGGGCGTTGGACTGTCACTCCACAAATTCTCCTTCTCACAGGTCGGCAGCACCTGAAACCTTAGCACTGTTCACATGTGGCCTGAACATGTTTTTATTTTAATTTTATTTTTTTAACCTTTATTCCTGAAACCTTCTGGATGAGCTTGGTGCCATTTTAGATGGGACTTTATTGGATATCAGCTTTTAAATATTTTGATTATATCACAGGGAAAGAAAAATGTCAATGATTTTTATTTTTTCCCCCGATAACGTCTGTAGAAACTTTCTCTATCTGAACTTTCAGATTTTTGGAGCTGAGACGACGCAGGCTGAGCTGTTTGAGAACACAGTCAAAAGCCAAATGTCTGATTTCTTGGATGGAAAGAATGCACTGATATTCAGCTACGGTGTCACCAATGCTGGGAAAACCTTCACAATCCAAGGTAAAAACGGGAACGAAAGAACATTATAACGGGAAGTTCTTTGGTCTAAGTATGTTTAATGTTTCAGGAACCCCCAAAGATCCGGGAATACTCCCCCGAGTGCTGGACGCCACCTTTCAGCACATCGAAGGAGATCAGTACGAGGGCATGGACCTGAAACCCTACCTCAGGAATGATGCACAATATCTGGATCCTGACCAAGTCAAGCAGGAGAGAAGTGTCAAGGCTGCCATTTTTGCTTCAGTCAGAGAGGTGAGAGCTTCATGTGCAAGAGATGTTTCCTCAGCTGGTGCGGCCACGGTGCTCTGAAAGTAACCAGACAACATGTTTCTGTGTTTGGTCCCATCCAGGACTGTGATCCTCTCAGAGCCAGCAGTGGCTCAGAGGCCTTAGCCGCTCGTCTTTCATCCTCCTCCTTGTCCCACAGTCCAGCAGGTAGCCCTCTTTAAATCTACACACTGAAACAGTTTAAATGTCAGTTGTGCTGGGGGCCTCTGTCTGAGGGGCCTCTGCGGCCTTTCAGGCCAGAATAATGACAAGTGGCCTTGAGCATGATGGTGAATGAGTCTCTTTGGTTTTTGTTGTTCTCTGCGTTCTTCTCCTTTTAGTGTCGACCAGCATCCCAACAGAAGCGAGCAGTGGGCAGTTTGCATTATGGGTAGCATTCTTTGAAATCTACAACGAATGTGTGTATGATCTGCTTCAACCTTCTCTGTGCGCCAAGTCCAAGAAACGTGCTGCTCTTCGCGTCTGTGACGACGGGGCAGGAAACGCTTATGTTAAAGGTTTGAGACTTCGTGTTGTGTTCTGAAGGAGGCAGAAACATTCCAGTCCTGTTTTTGTTTTTTTTTGTTCTGTTGCTCTAAGAACTCCTGAAGCATGCTCCAATTCATTTCAGACCTCCGGTGGATCAACATCCAGAACCTGGGCGAAGCCTCCAAACTGCTGCAGTTTGGAAACAGAAACAGAAGCGCTGCAGCCACGAAGATGAACCAGGCCTCCAGCAGAAGGCAACTGACTTCAAATTCCATCACTTCTTTACTTGGTGTCATCTTCTGTTGTCAGAACTCTTACCAGCTTTCTTTACAGCCACAGCATATTTACCATGAAGTTACTCAAGACTGACGGCGGTGCAGTCAAAAGGATCTCAGAGTGAGTGTCTCGTAGTGTCGTCATGAATATCTGAACTTTGTGTTTGTGCTTGTGTTTTAAGAAAAAGGGAAAATATTAAATTCAATTAAACTACTTGAAATGAGTCTCATTAAAAAAACTGTCTCAGTGAGTTAGTGGTCAGAAGTTAATGGACATAAGATGAAGCTGTTTGTTTTTGATTTATTTGCATCACAGTCCAGAGACTGTGGTTCTGTTGACACAGTTTCCTGTGCGTCATGCTTCATGATCAGAGCTGTAACGCAGGAGTTCACTGCTGTAAATGGCTGTTTTGTTTCTCAGGTTCTCCTTGTGTGACCTGGCTGGTTCAGAAAGATGCAACAAAACCAAGACATTTGGAGAGAGGCTGAAGGAGGCGGGAAACATCAACAACTCCCTGCTCATCCTGGGGAAGTGCATCACTGCGCTTCGCAACAGTCAGACTGACAGGTACCGCTGGTTATAGACATATCAGGCATTTTTTATGGGTTTAACATGGAAGGCCAAAGCTCTGAAGTGTGAATGGCTGACAGACTTCTGCACGTGTTTTACCTGAGAAGGTTTGGTTGCAGTTTGTGTTTCTGTCTTGTTGTGCGCTCTCTTCCTCCCGTGCCGTTCAGCAGAATGAAGAGCAGCTACGTTCCTTTCCGAGAGAGCAAACTCACCAAGCTCTTCCAGGCCGTTTTCTGCGGCAAAGGCAGAGCGTCGATGATCGTCAACATTAACCAGTGTGCCTCCACCTATGACGAGACTCTGCACGTGATGAAATTCTCTGCTGTTGCCAAACAGGTCAGTCTGAGTAGACCACATACTGGTGCAAGAGGAATCGTCCTAATGAGCTGGATCATAAAGAACCTCTGAACTATAGCAGATCCAGTGCACAGCTAATCTCACCTGTGTGGACTGCAGGTGGTGCAGGTGATCCCAGACAAGCCTCTGGAGTCTCTGGCCCCTTGTCTGGTCGGTCGTGATGGTAAACCTCTGGTGAGGAATGGGATGATTGACAACCAGGCCCTGGAGAGCTTCCTGTCTGAAGAGGAGCTGCTTGATGAGGAAGATGAGGCCGACATGTCTCTGCTGCCACAGAATGTACCGCTCCTGCTCCATGTCTCTTTCAAACATTGATTCGTACATGTACTAGAAACATAAGACGTGAGCCCAGAGTATTAGAAAAAGCTGTATTACACTCGGGTTTGTCAGGTGAAGCGGCTGAATCTCCTGCAGTCAATGTTTTACTCTTAAACTTTCCCAGGAGCTTGTGAATCTGATTGAGAGCCTCCGGACGAAACTCCTGGCTGAGAGAAGAAGAAACCTGGTGCAGGAAATGGAGATTCGAAAGGAAATGGGCGATGCCATGATACAGCAGCTCATGGAGAGCGAAGAACTCCGCACGTACGTTCCTCTTATTCATTCTTGCAACTTTGCCGTTTTGTGTTTTCAGTTTGTTTGGTACAGAATACATGAACCTTTCATACATGTATTTGTTGTTGGTTGTTGTCAGCATCACTCTCCCAAAGTAAAACTGTGGTTAAAGTCCAAATCAAACCAAAGTTACTGAATAAAATGAACTTTGAATAGTCGTCAGGTAGAGGAGCTGAAGGAGAGCTACCAAGAAAAGCTGGAGAACACGTTTGAGATGTACAAGGATGTTATCAAAGAACACGCCTACCAGAACGCTCTGAACAGTCTGGAGGACGACTACGTGCCTCTGGACGAGTTCATCGCAGAGCAGGAGAAAGTCGAGGTGAGTCCTTTTATTGGCTGTTCACAGGTCAGTCTCCACCTTCACCCCTGACAGACCCAGGGCTGCGTTCACTGCATGATGGACAGATGCACGCCGTTCAAATCCTCTGGTTTTTATTTCAATACCAAGATTCCAGTTTCTAAAGATGTAAATGTTGTTACCAAAATGAAAATATTCAGATGAGACATTACCAGCTGTATAGCAGCCTGGTAATATCAGTAGATCTGTTGTTAAAACATCCAGTTTGGCTCTTACCACCTGTGCAGGTCCTCAGACGTAAAGTGTCAGAGCTGGAAACCCTCGCTTCCGGTGTCAGAGGAGTTTCAGCTGTTCCATCAGTGCACCGGTCCTCCCAGACTCAAGCACCTGAAGCACCAGCAGCAGGTTAGCATGAAGCTCAGCGCCCTCCCTGTCTGAGAAGAAGCCCCTGACAGGAGGCTCAGACAACAGCCTTTAAACCTGAGTGGTGCTGTGTTCGGCTTGTTACCTCCTCTGTATTTATTTATGATGTTAATATCTTTTCTGATGTTTCACTAAGAGCAGAGTTAACTCATTTCACCCACACAGAGGACAATCGATGCAAACGGCTGTACAAAGAGAAATGTGCCATGGAGAGGATGTGTGAGGATAAACAACAGGTAACACAACAAAGTCACAACTGAGTGTCCTGTCAACACTGGGATTAGTCCACAGATGTAATGACAGACTCTCCTTTAAATGTTCGGCCTTCAGTTGATTTTGTCCCTGGAGAAGAGGCTGATGGAGCTCAGTGAAACGCTTCAGAAGGTCAGAGATAGTTTCCTGGAGAAATCAGCTGATCTGGAGGCTCTGCAGAGGAAGTGTGATGACCAGGTGATGTCACTCAAAGTGGGGCGGGGTTTGAGTGCAGCACATAAACAGTGAACACATAGTGAAATAAGAATAATGTAATCTGAGGTGAATGTTTGTGTTCTGTTCTGGGTTTTTTTCCCCATCAAGACAAAATCTATGGACGACGTCCTCCGGCAGAATGTTGAGAAGGACAGGGAGATTGCCTCACTAAAGGCAGAACTTGCCAAGGTCTCCCAGTCCCAGAAGTCCCCTGTGCAGTCCAAGACCAAGCGCGGCCTGCTCGCCAACATCAGGGAGGCGGTCACTTCTCCACGGAAGGGGGCGGCTGGTCGATCTCTCAGGAAAACGGTTCGGACTGCACACCACTGAACAGGCTTTTACAGGATGGTTTAAGGGGACCTGGAAAAGAGAAACCCCAAGAACCCCAGAGAAACGGCTGGAGTGAGCCTTATTTACTGTCTTTTATTCAGGTGCAGTGTGTTTCATGTTGGGGTTTTTTTTTTTTTAATGTTTTTAATAAATTGAATTGTTCAGACTTAAGGTTGTTTATCTCGACTGATTCACCTGACTTTGGAAACCTTGTGCTCTGAGCACCATGACATGATGTCCTTTCATGGCCACAGCTTACACACATGCTTTCTGTCCTTTTAGCAGATAAAAAGCTTGTTATACACGCACTCATACTCCGCTATAGAAACATCACGCCAGGGAATTCATGCTTTGTACACCCTGAACCTTTTATCGGCCTGGTCAAATGAGGCCATCCATTATCTACAGCCTGAGGAAACAACAACCACTAAAGGCTGTGAGAGGACAAAGAAACCATGTGCAACTTCACTATCCATTATCTAATTTGCTTATTAGTCTGTTTTACACTCGGAGAAATATTTTAATCCTTAACCAACATGATGTATAGAAAATGAGGATGATGAATCCTCTGTGCTAATAAAAAGTTTGTCATGTAGCATGTTGGCTCCACAGCTGAGTGAGTGAGGTGTGTCCAGTGGTGTGTGAGGTAACGGTGAGGTAACTGCGCAGCCTCCTCCTCAGTTAGAGAAGGGGCCATTGTGGCCGACAGCCAGCTGCACTTTTATCTCTCCCAGTGCCAGTTAATGAGATTAGCTGTTCGTCTTAGCCTGCGTCAGTGCAAAGGGGTCAGTCACAAGATTAGCACCTTGCTTAAGTGTTACATCAGTTTATTACACTTTTTACTTCATTACTTTGATTTTTCCACTTCTGGCTCTTTGTGGGTCATTTTTCAGCCTCCACAGCATGTTGACCTCCTGTAATCGCAGCTGAGTTAACAGGAGTGGAACACTGCAGCGCATCATGCGGCCTTGGGACTGAGCCTGCCTTGACCCTCAGCCACTGAATGAAGCATCTTCCAGGGGAAGGAAAGGAGCAGGGGCAGCCAGAGAAGTGAAGGGCAGCTGGGCCGAAATCTTGCCTGCTGTAGCAGAGTCTGAGGCTCTGCTCGAGTCATCCTCATGCCACTTGTAAATAACAAAGTGGGAGATGACGGCACAGTCGGCACAGACAAGGCTTTGGCTGATGGACAAGCTCTGGTGGATTCTCTGATGAAGGTAAACATTTTATTTATGCTGCAACTGTTTAGGACCTGACGAAAGCTGTGGTCTAATTCTGCTCTGTGAGGTTTGTTACATAAACAGGTTTATTTATTTTTACATTTGTAGAATCAGGTACAGGTTGTCATCATCAAACACATTTCTGAAAATGAAATGTCCTAAAACTCCAAACCTCCACTGCATTTTATATACAAATGTTTTATATACAAAAATCTGTGACTTAGAGAATCATTTGCAAAAAGGCAGTTCAGTTTTGCATGACAGTGGGAAAAATGAATAAAAAGTTCAAATATAAATTTTGCATCCTCACTATTTTATTTATTTTTAAACTCAGAACTAAACACACACGCGACACTGAAGCATCATCTTTTTTCCCCTGTGGCTAAAAAAGCACTTTGAGTGAACAGAATTTCTTGGTCCGCTGCATCTCTGTGATCGCTCCAGTATCTGTATTAGATAATACCACAGCCGTGTCCAGCTTTTTCACTCGCTTACTGGTAACTCTTTATTTGTTTTAACTCAAATGTACTGTACTGTTTTGACTACTTTATGTTGTAGAATGATTTTTGCACAGTGACGTTCGCAGCTCATATTTTTCCTGTTGCTGGGAGTTTGCAGGTTGCACTTGATTGGATTTCGTTCTGTAAAGTGTTTTATTCTTAAACAAACTTGTTTCACTTAGCATCTTAGCAGCAGTGTCATTTGACAGGAACTGTAATACTGTGAGCAAATATACAGCAGAGTTAGAGGGCATAGTAAAGATCAAAATAAAAAAATCAGTAAAAATACCAACAATCAGATTTTTCATGTGACAAGTATCCAAGGTTTAAATCTTGTAAAAACACATACAAAGCTGAACATGTGAATGAACACAGTTGTAGCTGTCGTTCTCAGTGTTGACTCCTCCGCGTCTTGAAAATGGGCCACTGCTGCTCTGAGTGCACAAGGTTGTTTTGGCTTATCTAGAAATAGATCGATGATAATGAGATTATTCATAATATTTTTCATTGAAACCACAGCTGCTAATCCTCCGGGGTAAAGCTGATGCCTATTAATAAAACACTGTTGCCGTATGATTGAGATCATGAAACCATAGTCAGTGTTCATTTCTGTCCTGATGCACCATCATGTGTAAATGAAATGGTCTTGGTGATGTGCTCAGGAGTGGATCGCTCAGTGCACAGTACCTCTGTGGTCTACTGAGAGGAGTACAGATCCCTTCCTCCAGCACCTGTGATTTCCTCTGAAACAAAAAGAAAAGAAATGAAACTTTACTTCCTGCTCCTCACACAGGTGGTGGCCTGTTACCGGCACTTGGCCTCATGTGTTGGTGGGTGCACCGACAGCCTGCAGCTGCGGGACGAGCTGCGACAGACGAGAGAAAAGGCTCAGGAGTTGTCCTCGTCCATCTGTTGTCACCTGACCTCACATCTCCGCGACAAAAGTCTGCCTGAGGAGCAGCGGAAAGAGATGGAGCTCCTCTGGGTGGCCTTCTCCTCTGGCCTGGAGCTCCTCCACGCTGACATGAGCAAAGTTTTCAGCGTGGGCAGCGTCTTCTCTCTGGCCAACACTGCTACGCTGGTGCAAACCGGCCTTCAAGGTAAATGAGAACCCTGCACAGGTTATTCCACACCTGCTGGATCGACACCTCTGAGACAGTCTGAACTCAAACTGAACTGAAAACCTTCATGCAGAAGGATCAGTGGCTTCACTGAACCGTGGTATATGATGATTTATTAGTCTGAGCTCAGTGTAACTAATAAATCATCACTGAGTGTATTTCACACGTGGTCTATATTATTTATGGAGACAATATTTACTGTGGCCTTATGATTTTTATAACTCTACCATAACTGGTATTTACCTCTCTGAAGTCACGTGGTTCACCTGGACTGCAACGCTTTGAGCTTATTTGCTGAAGCAGGTTGATAAAGCTCAGAGCTGCTGGTTTCTCAGTTATCAGCTGTCTGTGCTCTCATCATGTTTTTGAAGTCCACTCCTGTTTGACCGGATGTAAAGTGAACGCACTGCGCAGTTTAAAACTCCCAGTTTGATGTTGGTTTTGCAGGAGGAGGCAGTGAGGTGGCAGCTCGGGCGCTCAGTGTGCCGGACCTGAACCAGGCCCAGACCCAGACCCCCTCGGCGGGCCTGGAGAGCCAGGAGCGCAGCACCATGGAGCAGGAGATCAGCCGAATTGACCACATGATCGACGACATGGAGATGAAAGTCAACGTGCTGCGGTGGATGGTGGAGCCCCGCGGGCCGCAGTACGCAGACCCGCTCAGCAGCACCGACAGCGCCTCCCTGGCTCTGCTCTCCGTGGATGAGGAGCAGCCTGGACACCAGCCTCTCTGCCAGCGCAGTCACATCTTTGTGCTCTTATTGCTGTTTGCTGTTGTTTTGGTGGCTGCAGCTTTATCTGTCTGTGTTGTCCTCTTCTCATGAGCAGAACCTTAATACACTCCACTCCGTTTTTCTGTAAAACCTCAGAAAGATGCTCAGTAACACTGTAAACAATGGCACGCTTTGCAGGTACAATGGCTTTATCTTTACATACTCTTTACAAAAACTTAGATTTTGTTATAGCAGCTGAATTATTTACTAGTGCATCAGAAAAACACTCTGAAATCAATCAAACCAGTTTGCCATTTATTGCAGTGAATCCAAAGCTGCCATATACTTTGAACTGTTGAACAAAGTGACCATAAAATAAGTGGTTGACAGTTAGAAGTGATTTAATAAAAGAAAATATTATATATATTATATCATAGGGCAGGTGGTTGATTTTAGCTACTCGACTGTAAAAAGATAGAGCTAATGATTTCCCCTTGTTCCTGTACAGAATGTTCTCCTGAATAGTTTGTGATACATGAAAAGAAGAATTTCTGAAATGTCAGACACTTGTCACATTTTGTCCTTGTTGCCATCAAGAAGAAATGCTGATGCTTTGTAGTTTGTTTACTGTAATAAGCAGAGTATTGTTCTTTTCTGTGTTATATATAACACATGTTATATAATCTGTGCTGTAGAGACCAGTGTAGAGTTCTGCTTTATAAACGTATGGACTTTGATATGACATCGTGTTGTTTCCCATTCATTTTTATGTATTAGCATCAATCAGTGTGTGTAAAGCAGCTGGAAATGTTCACAATTCAAATGCGTTGAATTAATGATCCTGTTCCATTATTTTACATTTAAAACGGGGAAATACAGAGAATCAGTGGAAATCTGTGGGGCTTGAATGTGACATGGTTTATAACAAACCAACTAAAGGGAACGTCTCACACAGACAGTGAGGGGGTTGAGGATGGACTGAGCAGCCATCCTCTGTGGCTGCTAAATAAAACCGAACCAGGCCCAACCCGGACTCAAGGCCATTCCCCCTCCCCCGTGACCATAACCAGGTCCTGAGGGAGCGTGTCTTTATTTCAGTATTGATTTCATTATTACATCAAGTTTTAACATCTTTATACACATTTATTTAAAAGGTAAAAAAAACAAAAACAAACTTTTATTCGTTTTATTTTCTTAAAAAACAAAACACATACACACACAAGCTTTAATTTGAAAGGTGAGACCGGACGTCCGGGGGTTTCATGTTTCAGTCGGTTTGACAGTGGGACAGTAGGTGAGAAGTGTCCGTGAGACTGTCTCAGGTGATCCGGTCTCAGGTGATCCGGTCTCAGGCGATCCGGTCTCAGGGGATTCTCAGACGGAAGTACAGCCCTGCACTTTAACGCGGACGCGGACGCAGTTTGTGACCATGGTGCTCAAACGGTGTCATTCACGACTGAAACCTTCAGGGTTTGACCGCTCACAGAGGCGCTGGGAGTCCTCTTCCACTCAGGACCGGGGAGGCAGCTTCATTTCCCCGACCACGTCGACCCTGACAGCCGTCAACACGCAGCCGTGGGGACGGAGACGAGCTCCCGGACAGAGGACAGTGCGTGTCCCCGCTGTGCCACGGATGTCTGTCAGAGGTAACATGGTGTCCACAGTTACTGCATGAGAACAGCTTCTCTTTAAACTGAGCCATAAACCCCGTGAGGCGGGAACCTTCATCCAGTCAGACCCAGCAACTCAAAGGAACTTCAGAATCATGTCAAATTAAAAGTCCTGCTCAGGCCTGCTGAGGTCATGCACTCTGAGAGCTGGTGCTGCTGTGGAGGGAACTGCTGGATGTTAGAGCGTCTTCGCTGTAATGGTCTCAGACCAGATGTGTAGCTGGTAACACACAGTAACTCAGTGTTCACCAGTTCCTGTGTGAACCGTTTGGCCTGGTAATGCTGGTCCGCACCCAGTCTGGATTAGGTTTCAGTCTGATCCACATTAGGTCAGATCGTCTGAATCTAGAGAAAACAGATGGACACAGAAACGAGCACGGACCACCACAGACCACAGACCCCCACAGTTCCAGCTCTGTGTGCTGCTCAGTGTGGGACATGTCTGAAGCATCAGACCCTGATTCTCCATGTTTCCAGTAGAAACCTCTGCCCACATCCCACACAGTGTTTACATAATACACCACACAGCCTCCTCTTCCTGCTGTCACCTTTACACTGGCATTGTTGTGTTTGTAAAAGTGTTTCATAAAGTAAAGTGATGATAAATTGTTCAGTCTGTCTTTACACACACGTCTAACTGCTGATGCTGTGATGGACGTCATTATGGATAATGTGACCTCTGCTGATCATGTTTTGGTCTGTTGCAGTAGAAAAAAACAGCAACATGGGATTTATGGTGTGAAGAAGAATAGAAAGAATATAGAAAATACCTTCATGCTATGTAACTATGTATTATAAACATAATGCCCCAAAATATAAAAGGAAATGACTAATTAGAGTAAATATATGTGCGTGTATATACTCATGTCCCAGGTGCTGACAGAAGGTGCATGAATACAGCAGAACAGCGACGAGTAAACACACGTACGCTTTGATTTGTGCAGTGACGTACACAGTGTAATGCAAAAAAGTCTGATGCTGAAAGTGGTGTTTAAAATCTTCCCTCTGAACACCGTCTTCTTTCAGAGCTCAGCACCTCCATCAGAGTCTTCCAGTACGACCTGAAACCAGAGGTCCCAAAGTCTGAGGGCCGGAGGCTGTTCTTTGACACACATGCTGTCGTACGACTCCTTGAAGAAAATGGTTTGGTCTTTTCAGTAACTTCAGACGTGTTCACAGTGTCACTCTGAGATGATAATAACAACCTCTGCTGATTTTCCTCAGTAAGAAACATTTTCTTCCATCCACAGGTTTCACAACTCAGCAGGCTGAGGTGATGGTCGGCGTGCTGATGAGGATGACTAACTCCAACATGGATGTCATCTATAATGACATGGTAACCAAGGTGCAGCAGGTGAGACTGTTTAATGACACAGGTTTGTGTACTGGACATTTACTGTAAACACAGTAGTAAACATTGTTCTCACTCTCCCTGTTTGTTTCTTCTCTGTGTGTCACTGTGTTTCTCCCCCACAGAACGTTTACTGTGTCCAAGGAAAACACACTTTTAACTCAGCAGTTGAATGTGTGTTTGATTATGTGAAAGTGAAAACACTTGTATTGCTAATGAAGCAGAATTCAGATTTAAGCCGACCTGTAGTACCTCCAGGTCAGTCAGGGATGTTTTATTCCATGTTAGTTAAATATCTTTCAGAAGGTTTTTACTCATGTTTACTGTGCTCTCTCGCCCAGTGAAACTCCGCGAGTGTTTTACTTTGTGGTACTTAGTTTGTCTTTTTAACTGCTGTGTGTGTTGTGTGACTTTGGCAGGAGATAATGTTGCAGCATGTGATGTCTAAAATAGAATCTGTGAAGAAGGACATGATAATCCTGGAGAAGAGCGAGTTCTCCACGTTACTGGCAGAGAATGAGGTGCGAGGTTTCCTGGGAAGTTAGACGCATCCGTGCCACATCCATGTACACAAACTGATCTGGACTGAAGTCCATGCACTTTAAAGCAGGAACATGTATAAGTTATTGTTTACTTGAAGTTGGAACATGAATGAGAGTCTGTGTATTGTACAATGTGTTTGTGTTAACATGTTGTTGTGTTTTTGATTCATGTGACTAAAAATTTCTAATATTCTAACATCCAGAAACTCAAGGTCCAGTTACTGCTGCTCCGGGTCCAACTGGCTGTAAGTGCTTAACCTGATTTACTCAGCTCAGTTCATGTCCCGGTTTTATGGTGGAAGAATTCCTATAGAAGCTCTTCATCATCTCTTTGTCATCCAAGATGTTTTTACTAACCAGTGGTTTTGTTGTGTATTTGTTGTGTCGTCACCTTTGCAGGATGTAATGAATAAAGTTCGCTCAGACAATATTTTGGACATGAATCTGGAGAAAAGCCGTGTAAAGGAATTGGTAAGTGTTTGAGGAAATTCAGTGATGGATTAAATTCATGTTATAAAAAAAAAATAAAATGTGAACCTGAGAGGCCTTGTCCTACATCCCACTCTGTGTGTTCCTCTTCAAAATAAAACATTTCCTATCGTTTTCAGAAAGCAGAGCATGAGAAGAAGCTTCTGGAAACGCGAACTGAAATTATGGAAATGGTTTGTAAATGTGCACCTACGTGTTTCCCATCTTGTCAACATTACGTGCAGCCACAGACAGAGGCTGGTCTTTGGTGAGGCTTATCTCTGATGCCCGTGTCTAACTGCCTTTTTTCACAGACTGCAGAGCAAGATCGTCATTTGACTCAGACCAACATGAAAATAGACACTGAGGTGGCCGGTTTGAAAACCATGTTAGAGTCTCATAAACTGGATACTATCAAATACCTGGCAGGTAGGACATGGAACACGTGTGTTGTTGAATCAGCAGTCATAGCCTTGAGCTGTCAGTTGATTTTAATGGTAACTGTTCAGAGTCTTTATTGTAGTGGGGAAGAAACTGTTATTACAGTGTGGTCTTACTTATACTGCTTATACACAAAATTATATATGTCCATATGGGTAAAGCTTTAAAAATGTAAGCATTATTCATTTTTAAAAATAATCAGTGGCTAATGAATGGGCTCTGCTTTTATTTCCTCCTTTAGGTTCAGTGTTCACCTGTCTCACTGTGGTCCTGGGTTTCTATCGCATCTGGATGTAAACAATTATCAGCGCACAGTAACATGTGCCAGACGTTTTGGTGAGAAAGCCCAGGACCCACATCATATGATGCTTTGACCTGTCACGAGGTCCTGCAGTGGACATCAGGCTGTGCCGTCAGAGACCTGACCTTACTCACCTGTAAGCTGCCTGTTCGAACTGAGTCGATCAGCATTCAGAGACCAATTCTCTTGCACATCTGACCTCTTTTGTTGCATTTTATTGATGAATATAAGTTTGTGTTCACTGCTGCCGTCTAATTCTTTTACCATCATATTCTGAAAGAAAGATAAACTGAGAAGTAAAAGATTCTTCCAGCACTTTCTGATCAAATGGAAATTAGATTCTCATAAAAGCTTTGGACTGTGGGCGCAGTGAATAAGAAGTTACAGTTTAGTCTACCTGTAAGAAATCAGGTAACACTTTTTATAATGCTGTGTAAATATGTATGTATATATATTAAACTGAAGATAAGCTGCAGGACTCTTAACCACTATATTATCACAGATATTTTACTTGTATCTTTCTGGTTTGTGGTTTCAGGAACATTTTAACAGGATTTTTGAACTGATGTTATCTCAAATGTATAATAAATATATATTCTGTGATGATTTTGTCTAGGGATTTCTTTGATGGCACTGTTGTTGGGAGCAGCTCGGGTTGTTATGCTGTCATCTTCTATACAAGCTGATTTACTGTATTTGTGTGTGTGTGTGTGAATTCACTGACCTGGGTTAGTTTTATCAGTGATAGTTACAGTATTCGGTTGTCCTCTGTCTTCAGTATTAATCATTTGTCTTGAAGTAAATAATTCCAGCTAAATAAAGAGGGGTGAGGCTTTTATTTTGAAAGGTATTTGACCCGGTAGTGCTTGTCCTGGTGGTTCCGCCGCGGTGACCTGTCGACACGTGTGTACCTGTCAAAGAAGCGTTTACCAGCCAACACGTATCTATGACAGTGAACTGTAAGAATACGTGTGTGTGTGTGGTAAAGTAACTAAACACCGTCAGGAGTTGTGAAGAATAGTTTGTGATGACTCAGATGTTTCGCGGAGACTTCCGGAGTCATTTCAGCTAGCGGCTAAGCTAGCAGACCGAACGGAGGAGGTAAGTGATGCTAACTAAAGCATTTACCACAACATGTGTCGTTATCTGTTAGAAAACAGCAAAACTCACAACTGACCAAGTGTTCAAGTGGCTGTCTGAAGGGAAACCGAAGGTCCAGCGCTGATCCCAGCCTTTGATACCCATCAAACCTGGACTTCATTAAAAAGTAGACTTCAGTAATTGTTTAAAACACAGTTTCAGATTTGTGAAATGCTGTCTAGACCACATCAAACCAAATCCGGATCAGGACTCACAACGTTTACATTTGTCAAATGTGGAGTACTTTAAAAGAAGGAGTGTAAATATTATCAGATTTGTCAGTTTCACTGTTTAGATTCTGTCTAGACCACATAAGACCAGGTCCAGATTGAAAACCACTGTACTTAGACTTGTAAAATCTGGACTGCATTATCCTAGAGAAGCAAAAGACTGTTTGCACAGCTTCAGGTTTGTGAGACCTTTATTCTAAATATATGTTTTCCCATCTAGACCACATTAGACCAGATCTAGTTTCACAAATCTGAAACCGGTTTTCAACGGTAACTGGTGTCTGCTTGTTAATCAAATCCCAGTTTGATGAGTATAAATGTGAGGGGTGTTAAGCTGGACCTGGTCTGGATGGAGAAGATGCAGTGAAAGCTGGTGTTTCTAACTCTTTAACTCAGACGTCTAAATCACTTTCACAGGAACAAGTGATGGAACAAAAACCAAAACACACGCTCGTTCAATATTGGACCTTGAGTTTCCTTTAACTTTCCCCTTCACTGCCATATTGGAAGCAAACATTAACAAAATATGTTGTAACTTTATGCTGATCACCCGTTCGTTGTGTATTTACAGGAACTGTCGACCTGATGCCATAATGGCCGACGCGTTCAGCAGCAGCTCAGAAACTGTAATTCAGCGTGTGGTAGACGTCACAGTGAAGACAAATACTCCTCCAGAAAAACTCGAGGAGTTGTATCAGATTAAGAAGACCTGCGACTTCATCAGTCAGCATCAGTTTCAGAAGGTGAGGACATCATTTCATTGTTTCCAGAAGTATTTAAGGACCACACAGATAAAACGTCTTTGATTAGCTGTCAGTTATTTAAGCAGTTAAAAAATCTGCAGCAGGTTTGAGGAGTTTCTTTGTCTTCACTGGTTGATGTTCACAGGTTGCTCTGCAGTTTCCTGATGAGCTGCTGGTGGATTCAGTTGCAGTCTCAGAGGAGATTGAGAGAGACAGTAATGCCAAGACATTCATTTTAGGAGACACGTCCTACGGCAGGTAACACACCAGGTTTAACTGAGGACTCTCCTCACACGTGCTAACTTCTGAATTTTGATCCATATCTTTTGTAAGAGTGTTTTGGTAAATGAGGAATTTAAGCTTTTAGCAGTTTAACTTTTATTACTATTTATTCATTAGCATGTGTGATAATATGCCTGAGCTCGGGGTCGTGTTGAAGTTTAAGCTCATATTTCAGATTTTTTTTTTTAACGCTTTATGTGATCCGTCTGTTTAATATAATAATAATAAAGGCGTTGCTCTTTTTGTTTACCTGAGTATTTTCACTGATCTCTCTTGAGCAGTTGCTGTGTGGATGAGGTGGCTGCAGAACACGTCGGAGCCGACTGCATTGTGCACTATGGCAGAGCTTGCCTCAGCCCCTCGAAAAGACTGCCCCTGATGTATGTGTTTGAGAGAAGAGCGGTGGATGTGGAGAAGTGTGCCTCCACCTTCAGAGACCTCTACCCTGACACACAGAGTCACATCATCATCCTCTACGATGTTAACTACGTTCACGCTATAAGTAAGACATCCCACAATGATCTGTGCTCTCTCGGCACGTTCAGTCACATCACTGCACATCTTAGCTCGATAAAGGGGATCTGATAAGGGGGATACTGAATCATTTCTCTCTCAGTAACTGAACGCGACTTATATGTTTTATTTTTCCCAGATGATCTTGTGACACTTCTGTGTCCAGAGTATCCAAACCTCGTTGCCTCAGAGCTTGTTGTCGAAGGGGAGCAGTGTTGCAGTCACGGTCCGATTAAAAGACAACACGATGACACCTGTCCGTCAGACAAAGACAGCAGCCAGGTCATCTGTCAGTTTGGGAGGCGGTTCTCGTTGAAAAGTGGTTCAAGCATAACAGATTACAGTATGTTCTACGTGGGCCAGGAGGGAGCAGCCCTGAGAAACTTCATGATGACTTGGAATCGCTGCTCATTTTGCTCTTTTGACCCCGTAACAATGACAGGGAGGACTGAGTCAGTGAGCATTAACCGTGCACTGATGAAGCGATACTACGCCATAGAAAGAGCCAAAGATGCTAATGTGGTTGGCATCCTGGTCGGCACGCTGGGGGTGTCTGACTACCTCTCCATCATCCAGCAGCTGAAGGAGACCATCCGCAGAGCTGGAAAGAAGAGCTACATGTTTGCCATGGGGAAACTCAACGTGCCCAAACTCGCAAACTTCCTTGAAATTGACATTTTCGTGTTAATTGCATGTTCTGAGAACTCACTGTTGGACTCCGGCGAGTTCTTTAAACCTGTGGTGACGCCGTTTGAAATGGAGGTGGCCTGCAACAAGAACAGGGAGTGGTCGGATGAATATGTCACAGACTTTCGACAGCTCCTACCAGGTTAGTTTGGGATTTACTCACATCAGAAATCAGCTCTGTTCAACTTTATGTTAAAGGACTGAACTAAGGTTTTTAGGGGTTTGGTTATATATGTTATATATGTATATCTGACCTGTGGCTTTTTATGAGAGAGCTGTGACGGGTCTTTTATATTTCAGACTTGGTGGGTTCAGTGTTTGAGAAACATATTGTCTGTTATCTTTACTGTTTTAAATTAGGTTATGCTCCTCTATCTTAACTGATTTAACCTTTTCCACTTTTAGATATTAATGGTAAAATTAACTGTGAGCTTGATATAATATTTTAAGATACTGGGGGAGCGTGTTGCATTAAGTCAACTGGTGGGTCCAGAAAAAAAAAAATACTGCTAATCATTATGGGGAGGGTTTTGCTTTTTAAAGAAATGAAGGGCTTTCAGGTCCTCTGCCATGTTCAGCTTTTTCTTTTTTGGAATGTGAAACCTGCTGCAGGTGGACAGAGTCATGTGCCTCTGGCTGATCAGCAGGAGGAGGCCGATGAGACCGATGTGTCTTTAATCACCGGAGCTCTGCGAAGCCACAGTCTGCTGCTCAGTGAGCCTGAGTCCTCGTACGGCTCCTCTGTGGTCCTCAGGAACCCGACACTGACTGTAGCCAACACAAACTCCGCTGGTATGGCCCAGTCACAAAGTTCTGATACTGAATTTAAGAAATTGTTTGCTTTAATTTCCATAGATCCACACGTTTATTGCAGAATTGTGCACACATGCAACAAGTGTTACACTTTGCAGCTTAATGTTTTATTCTTAAATACACAGAAGGACATTTAGAAATGTCTCATTTCAGTAAATGACACATGTTTGCTTTGTCTTTTCAGCATCTTTTCTGGCAGAGCGGAGCTGGCGTGGCTTAGAGCAGAAGTTAGGAGAGACGCCGGTGGTGAAGGCAGTAGAGGGCAGGAGAGGCATAGCTATTTCCTATGAAGAGGAAGGAACGTCTTCATGATACTTCAACAGGAGATCCACAAAGTCTTCAACAGATTATTTAATCATCACTTTCTACAGATTCAAATGTGTGTGCAGCATATTACTTGTAATTATTAATTGTAATTAAATGTTTTCAAAACCAATAACAGATATCAGCAGTTTTTGTTATCATGTCACTGAATCACAGAATCTAACAGTTACAACCTGTTAATGACAAAGTGTGTGGGCCCTAAAGTGGTTGTGATAGAGACACCTGACCAGTACCTGCACTTGTCCTTAGTCACGTTTTTTTTTTACTGGCTGTTCACAGGAACTTCTTCCACAAAGGATGCAGGGAATATACCAGTGCTCCCATTACACTGTCCCTCCAACCAGTCCTGGTTAACTGAGGAAAAAAGAAGTTATGAATTAGAATCATATTTCTTGATCAAATCACAGGATCTCTACACATTTGGGAAAGAATCGTGTCTCACCTCTGGAGAGCAACGTGATCCTGTCCCCTTGATGAAAACTGAGATCCTCTGGATTTGATGACTCAAAGGAATGAAGAGCCACCAAGTGAACCTCACCGCGTTGCTTTCCATCAATTTGCTAAAACCACAACACACACACACACACACACACACACAGGCAGCCATTTCTGCTCAGTTTCATCAGAGCTCAAGCTGGAACAGGTGACTTTGGTTTCAGTCAGAAATACTGGCATCACTGTCATCCCCTTATTATGAAACTGCAGTATCAAGCAGAGTAAGTGTGTTATGTGAGGACACGGCAGGAACGACCACCTCTTACCTCCTTGGTCTTACACCACAGAGTGATCCGTCGGCCACTGGCACGACTCCACACACTTTCCATTTCTGTGTTGGCATTGATCGCACTCTGTTCATCAGCCTCAGAGGTTAAACTAGATTTAAAAAAAGACAGGATTGACGTTTGTACTCAGCAGTAACACAATCTACCAGTGGAACTGAAAACTGTTTTTAATGTGCACTGTACCTCAGGGTGACTGCAGCAGAAGGGACGTTCAGTTTCCTACTGATTTTCCAAATCAGTGTTGCATAGGGAGACCCAGCTGGTACGGAGACTGCAAAGTTGAATGTGAAACGGACTTTGACAATATATGAATTGTCAGTGGACCGAGCACCCTGGACAAGATGAAAGGACAAACTGTCAGACTGTGACAGAAATCAAATCTGTCCAATAGACAAATCAGGGATTTGACTCATCGTACTTTACGTTGTGCGTCTCCACTGCTGCTGTCACCTGCAGAAGGACATTAAACACAGAAAATGGAAATCAGATAAATACAATGGTATTAATCAGCAGGTAGAGAACGGTGCCTGTAGTTAGTTTTGTTTGCTCAGTCATTGTGTCACATTGAAAAAAACAAACAAACCTTGTTTACCTTGTTTCCTTTCAGGCCTGGTTGGTGGTGGTCGACTTGGAGGAGCTTGTGTTCCCTGTCCCTGGTTCATCCGAATGATGCCATTCAAAATACAAATAAATGAGGATGCTATGTTTGAGGGTATGCAGGATATTTGCATTGTGTTCAGACTGACATGACCTGGTGACATGTGACATGCTACAGAACAAATTTCACATTTCATCTCAGACCCTGAGAATGTGTTTAACAAACATTTTAGAATTCTGTAGATGATGGAAAAATGTAAAAATGATTCTTTAAATTAAAAGAAGTAAGTGATTAACATCACTTCAGTGGTAAGTAAGAAAAAAAGAAGTGAGGTTCATTCCTTACCTCATTCTGTTTGGAGGCCAGTGAGATCTCCAAACGTTCCAGGTAATTGTAAGGAACAAGTCCCCTCTGTAACATGACATGATGATGATGGATAAATTGAGGGGTGTTGTAATGTTCATGTAATATGAATAATGGGTTATATGCACAGTTCATAAGAAGAAAAACACAGTCAGCAGATGCACCGAGTGTGCAGAGGTCTTACTCTTTCATTGAAGATCACAGATGCCCAGTTGTCAGCTCCCTTCTGCAGAACAAACACAATATTTCCCGGCACGACGGCCAACTCATCGCTGGTCTCAGGAACAAACTCAAACAGGACAGTGTGTGGTTCTCCCTCCAAAGCCCTGTGAAGACAGGAGACATCCACACACACTGAAGCAGTCTTTAATGTTAGGACGTGTGTCCCGCTGCTCTCTACATTTACACAAGCAGACTCTCTTTTTTTAAGTTTGCATTATGAGCTGATTTTTTTCCCTGTAATCAGCCAAACTACCTGCAGCAAGGGGAAATCAGAACAACTAAACAAATCATGTTTTGCTACATTACAACTACTAACTGAATCTGATGAATGCTCAGTAATCATGTGGTTTGAACGTGATTCGAGTGGGACTGGGCTTGTACCTGAGAACCTCAGGTTCCTTTGGACGAGGTGGACCATCTTGAACCTGTCAGATGTAAACACAAAACATCAGTATTGCTGGAGACTTCAAACGTAGCTGTAACCAACATGGTGCAGCACAGCAAGTTTCTTATTCATTAACGTGACGTGGTAAAGTTTAGTTTCACATTATGAGCTCCTCACATTATGAACTATACCAATAAATATTATCATTCATTTATTTATTGCATTATGGTCACTGACACAGGCTGATCAATCAAGCGTTGTTTTTTTTATATATATGCTGCTGCTGCTCAGGACAGATTTCTTATTGCCAAACACAAACACAGTTACCTGCGGCTGTAATGGAGCAAACCCCGAGAAGTTGTCCTGAGGAACGACAGAGGCAACCACCTGAAGATAATACAAAGAAAAGGTTGTTTACCGTTTATCACTCTGCAACAATGACCACAGGTGTATTTACCTTTTAAAAGACTTAAAAGGTAAATACACCAAACACTGTAAAAATAAGGTCAGTGACTGAGTGATGGACATTTCACTGGAATGGATGAGTCAGTAACATCTGTGTAATGCAGTGGTGTGTGGTGAGCTGAAGTATTACCTTTGCTTTGCCCAGGTAGTCCTTCTTCTCCAGCTCAGCAACATAGTGCGTATTTGGTTTAAATAGCACTTTTGATGGGAACTCGACGGGTTTGAAAAGTTTCTGTTTCTGTTGGTGAAATTGCATCACAAGGAATTTTATATTTTAAATTCTAATTCAGTGCTAATAAACAAAGTATGTACATGTAGTCTTATGTGTTGTATTATCACTGCCCTGCCTTGTCCTTGACCCTTCACCTGCTTTAGACTTGCATTGGCCTGATGTACATTCATTTGCAAATATTCTTAGATAAAATAGGCCCTTATCCATTCTAACAAAATAAAACTTCCCAAGAAAAGCTAAATACCCACAATTTCTTCAATATAATTACATTTAAATATATTGATTAACTGAATTAGATATGTTACTGATGGGTGAAACTGCAAAAATGTTTTCATGGATCCAAGGACGGCATCGTGAAAGCAGAGACCACATAACTGACCAGGGTTGACTGCAGAGCTCTGTCAATGATATTGAGCTTGGTCTCCGTCTTGTAGTCCAGAGCTTTCACAAGACTTTCCTGGGCCTTTTCCCAGTTGCCCAGCTGGCCCTCAACCAGAGCCATATTGTGGAGAACCTGTGGCAGGAAACATTGATACTGTATTAGGAGCTTGTCACTGTTTTGATCCCTCAGACCTTTAAAACCCCCACTAAGACCACAGGACTGGGAATAACACCTGAGCCTCGGTTATTAGGACTCAGGAGTTCTATTTATTTGTTGTTGTTGTTTTTGTCTGACAACAACAGAGCCAAATAAAAGCAGATTAAACAGTGTTCAGAATAACGTGTTCCATGTCCCTGAACTGTTTGACAGTAGGAGACAGAATGAAGGAAGAATAAGTGAAGTGGTCTAATAATTTGTAAATGACACAATACGGAGGTTTAATAAGAACATATCAAAATGATTGGGGGGCTTTTAAATACTTACATCACAGGCATATAGTTTGTATCTGAGACCAAGAGCTTTATAATCTATCAGCTGGTTTCCTCTTAGTGTTTTGAAGGCCTGTTGGAAATCACCCAAACTCTCCTCATACCTTTGATCAAGAATAAACCAGTTAATCAGTTTCGCATGTAACGAATCACAACTGTAAATAATGTGATGAGGAATCAAACATTGCAATACTAAAAGCATACTGTGTCTGTTACTAAATATAACAGACACAGTATAAAAATAATAACGTGCAAAAGGAATGTGGCCATTTTATTGAGGCGAGCGTTTTTTCTTGCCTCTTCTTTCTGTAGAAGGTGATTCCTCTTTGAAAGAAGGCGACAGCCAAATGCTCGTCCTTTCGTATGCTGCAATCAAAGGCCTGAGAAAAAAAAAACACCATGACTTCCTCTTGAAGAAAAGAGAAACAAATCCTACTTCTTCTTTCTCAGTGACTTGCACTTTCAGACAGTAAAATACATCTCAGTCTTATCAGCAACACACAACGATTTTACTTTTTGACGAGTAATGTTAGGGGATGAATATGAAGCGTAATTGTGTGTAATGTGTCAGAAATACCTTTTCAGCAGCATCCAGGTCTTGGTTCAGAAGATGGAGACAGCCTATGTTAAAACAAATTTTGGAGTTTGGTTCTTGGATTGACAGAAAAATCCTGAATGCTTCTGTCAAATCCTGTCTGTCAACACAGGTGACAGCCTCATTCCACTGGCGCAGAGTGTCCACAAAAGACATAGTCGCTGGTTAGGAGCACGCTGAGCCACAGACCAGATTAAGAAAGCTCCTCTGATTTGTACCAGCGAGATCAGGAAGTGTGATAACTCTGTCACTGTTGGTACATTTATGTCCACAGCACCAGTTTTAAGGCCCAATGATTGTTCTGTTTTTTCCCCATGTGATTGTTTGGCAGCTGTTTAGCAACTGTGTGTGTGTGTGGATGATAGAAAATATGTGGGTGCTTTATGAGGGTGCTTTACATGAATCATTTCCTCTGAGGGAAACTGAAATTTTGAGGGACGACAGAGCAGACAGACAGAAAGTGTAATAAGGACTGAACTACACAGATAAAAGAATAAAGTTGGCGGCTCTTTCATGATGATTTATCAGCCTTCCAAGTGGAGCAGCAGGTGTTGTTTTATTTTGGAAGAGACCACCTTGCTTTTTATTTTCCAGTATATGTTTTACAACTTTACAACCAATGATTTCCAGTAGATATTAGCAAGGAGCTCCCATTAGCAAATGCCATACACCCACCGAGAGGTATCATATGTTTTTATGTGTTGTTAACCGTAATAACACGTGTAGCCAAAATTAAATAAAACTCTTATTTTAAAAGTATAAATTACGTGTTTCCGTTGTTCATGTGGCTAACTTGCCGTGGTGCAACCGTCGCTAGCTAAACAAACATGGCTCCGCTACATTACCAGACAACAGATCAAAGGATACGTAGGAAGATGAGAAGGGGAATATGCGACGATCAATAAGAAATGTGCCAAACATAAAGCTGTAGATGGAGAGTTGATATATTGTGAAGCTGGTTAGCTTAGTGTAGCCTTTTGTAACCGTGTTTACACACAGCTAGGTTAGCTCTCCAGTTGGCTAATGTAAGCTAGCAAAATGGACCTTGGAACAATGTTGTACAACAATTTAAAAGATGTTACGTGGAGCACGACGTCCTTGCCATTAGATCAACTTGTCAGTGCTTATAGGCTGCCTCAGATTGTCAAGCTGGATAACGGTTAGTAACTTTCTAACACGGCTAAGTTTTTGATCTGCAGTCCCGCGGTAGCTAGCAGCTAGTTAGCAGCTAGGGTAAACAGCCGTTTTAAAGACAAACCTGCGCTCGATTTTCTCAGCGCATCTTAACCATTTCCCAACAGAATCGTCCAGTTGACGTTAAAAAAAGTTGGTGTCAGTGTTATTTTGTACATGTCCTGTGCCTGTCACTCTGACCGTGTGATTATAACCCACACTGTAGAGTAAAAACAACTATTGTCATGGTAGCAAAGATGCTAAATGTCAGGGACAAGATATGAAGGCATCAATAGTACAACACAGTGATTACAGTGGTTATTAAGGTCTATGTATGAAAGTCTGGGCAGAGTTGTAGCAGGTTGATTACCTGATCTGTGGACGGTGAATCAAACAAAGCTGATTCTGGGTCCTAAGAAATATGTATTTAAAGTTATATGAAGATCAACCTAAACAATGCTACAGATGACTGTAACGTGGGTGTCAGGGTCATGTTGAGTATAACATGTACGCAGACAATGAGCCATTAGGATAGCAGTAATTAGTAGTTTGCTCTTTATGGTCCCATCTTCTGTCACACTCTGCTAAGCCTCCTCTGCAGAATTGTGGGGGTGTCTTGTGCTATAGTATAGTGCTTGTGTTATAGACAGATATGGATTAGGGCATTAGTCATCTGTGGAGGAGAGTGACTGCTGTGTAATCCAATGCCTTGGTTTGAGTGGAGCATCCTGTGAGGCTCACGAGTGCCATAAAAAAAGGAAACAGACGCCATGTCGTTCCTCATAGATGTTGTGTAATTGTTTGGGCTAATCACCATGTCACATGTTAACATCAATCATTATCAACTTTTTGTTATGGATTTTACTTTTTGCATGTGTTCTGTAACTTTGTTACACGATTTTTCACCTTACATGAAAGTTATCAATGTTTCATGACTTTTAAACCTTAATTGTGTAAAAATGGCAGCATATATCAACAAGTTATTCAGAAAATATGGTAAATGTATATTGCACCTTGCAAGGTTATTGTATGTCCTGGGTTGTAAAATGTAATCTGCAGTCAGTGTTCTGCTTTGTAAACAGTTTAGTTTGTGTTTGTTCCTGCAGGTCAGTTGGTTGAAGGGCTCAGAGACCATGACTACCTCTTGATTCATTCCTGCCGTCAGTGGACGACTATTACTGCTCACAGTCTGGAGGAGGGACACTATGTCATTGGGCCCAAAATAGAGATCCCAGTACACTATGAAGGTGAGATACATCTGCATCAAGGCTTCTTGAGTTTGCCTAATAAAATCTTCTGATGAACTATCTCTGTTTCTCTGTTCAAAATGTGAAAAACTATACTTTAAAGGTTGTTGAAAACTCATTAATGATTAATAGCATCTGATAAAAACCTATATGAATAAGGAAGATTATATAATAAGGGGTCATTTCTGGAGGTTAATGCATTGAAAGCCCTGACACTCTTAGATCCTAATGACGCTTCAGTGGTTGCTCGACCTTGTAAGTTGCAATGATATACATTTTCCTTCTTAAGGTCAGTTTAAGCTTCTGGAGCAGGACAGAGATGTCAAGGAGCCTGTACAATACTTCAACAGCGTGGAAGAGGTGGCCAAAGCATTCCCTGAACGAGTATACGTCATGGAGGAAATCACTTTTAATGTGAAGGTATATTTTATCTGTTAACACGTTTATTATAATTGCTTTCGGGATTTGTTATATTACTTAAAAAAATTACTTTAATTGAATCTCAGAAAATGGAGCTCCACAAAGCAGGTTTAAACAAGTCTGCTTATTGTTACTTCAGCCAGGACAGCATTCAGATGTACAGTACCCGTCTCTGTTAGGGTCAGTTTTTGTAGCAGCCTCATGATTTACACTTTTCCATGTCATCTTTGCACAGATGGCTTCAGGGGAATGCAATGAAGACACAGAAGTTTATAACATTACACTAAGCACCGGTGATGAGCTGACACTAATGGGCCAGGCTGAGATCCTCTATGCCAAGACCTCCAAAGAGAAATCAAGATTTAACACTATTTTCAAGAAGATCGGGAAGCTGAACTCCATCAGTAAGATCGGTCGAGGCAAGATGCCTTGCTTGATCTGCATGAACCATCGCACCAACGAGAGCATCAGCCTGCCTTTCCAGTGTAAAGGCAGGTTTAGCACGTGCAGTCCTCTGGAGCTTCAGATGCAGGATGGTGAGCACACCATCAGGAACATTGTGGAGAAAACCCGTCTCCCAGTCAATGTCACAGTACCCAGCAGCCCACCTCGCAACCAGCATGACCTCCATCTCATCCGGGAGGGTCATCGCTATAAATTGGTCAACATTCAGACGAAGACCGTGGTTGTGTGCTGCATTCTCCGAAGCAACAAAATTATCCCCATCCATTTTCCCCTTCACATGGCCATGCCTAGATTTATTATTCCAGAAGAACTGCTGCAAGGAGAGCTGTGGCTAGACACAATGGTACATCGCTGGTTCTCCTTCTGCCAGGAGCAGTTTGACATAGACGACTATTCTCGTGCTGTCCGCGATGTGCGGACGGACTGGAACGACGACGGAAAGAGCCCTAAGAAAGGCAGTGGGAACGGTAGTTGCAGTGGAAGCAGCGGAGGGAGCAGCAACTCCAACGGGTGTCCCAGCCACATGCAGATTCCCAGCTCTTTAACTTACGCCCGGGATGAACTCACCCAGTCCTTCCACCGACTCTCTGTGTGTGTGTATGGCAGCAACCTGCACGGTAACAGTGAGGTCAACCTGCAGGGCTGTATGACACTGTGTGGAGACTGGGCTCTTCTGCCCTCTGACAGCATTCCTTCAGACTCAGGAGAAAGCGAACACTTTCTCCCTGAGCTGCTGGACAGCACAAGCCAGCAGCCGTCGCTCAACAAGTCAGATGTTCCCTATGAGGAGCTGTGGTTGGATCACTTGAGAGGTCAGATCCCAAAACCCTCTTTAAGTGAGGGAATCCGAGGCATCAACAATGGCTGCGGTACGACAGCAGCCCTTTCATACCCAGTCACTCTTGGGGCAATAACCAGTTCAGATGTCTCTCTTACACCACCACCGGTCCCACCCAAGTCTGAAGCTGTGAGTATTATCCATCATTCTTGTAATGTTGTAATCCTCAAGGTTTCAGTCCTTTTGCAGCACCTGTGGTTACCGTGGTTACAGCAAATATTCTTTGAGCAGCTACAAGTGGTGTATCAGTTTACAGCACAACCAAGCTAACTCGCATTGTTTTCATAAAGAAGTAATCATTGCAACAGCGATCTGATTTCTTACTTCATACACCACGAGTGGTTTTCCACACAGCAGCAGGCCACAGTAGAGCTGGTCATCTGCTGAAGAGCTGGAGACTTACAGCAGAAACAAAACTGCTAAGTGGAGTAAAGATAAAATGCTGACCATAAATAGTATCAGAAATCTCAGGGATTTGATCTTAAAGCAGTGTCTAACTCCCACAGTTTTACAGGAAGAACTTAATATGTCAGGTCATTTCCTTTCTAGGTGAAGGAAGAATGCCGTCTTTTGAACGCTCCACCAATCCCTCCACGAAGTCTGAAACAGATGCCATCGGTGCCCATCCTGTCAAAGCCACGGCAGCAAGAGACTCGGTCTCCAAGTCCAACCCTCTCCTACTATTCTTCTGGTCTCCACAACATGTAAGAAACGGAAGCATTTCATTACACACACCTGTGACAACAGTTACACCTAATTACATCAGCAGAGGAGAAATCAGGAGACGGTTTGCTCTGACAAAAGCGAGGTCGCATAAACTGAGAATGCAGTGTTATTCTAGTTTCAAAGGCTGATTTGTGCGTTTCATGGTCCCAGATGATCAAGGAGGGAGAGAGGGAGGGAGGGAGAGAGAGAGAGAGAGAGAGAGAGAGAGAGAGAGAGCAGCCGCATCCGCTACAACAGAAAATGAGTGACCGCAGGAAATGCAATAAAATTTGGATGCATTTCCATTACATGCATATACATCTAAATACAATAAGCTATAGAAATAATAAACATTTAATATGGTGTAATGTTTTTAGTATTAGTAATTCATTTTACACATAATTTTACATTATACTGGTAGTAAATTAATTTAAGAAAAAAATCTGAGCAGCCACTTGGGAGCCATAAGAATTCCCATCACTACTCTGCACCTACATTCTTCAACAGCTGTAAAAGATGTTGAGTGTTAGTTCAGTCTTACATACTTAAATCATTGTGACGACTGCAGCAAGTTCACTCTCCTCACACTAAATCTTTTTTTTCCTTCAGTAGTGGAGCATGTGAACAAGAAGCAGCCAGCTCACAGGAGCAAAGCCACGTGTGCTACCCCTGTAACTGGGGTAAATCCAGCAGCACTGAGCCAAATGCTACTTTGCCCAGTGGTAGCCTGCCATCAGATGGGATGTCCTCCAGGTTGTCTTGGCCAAATAACTTCAGTGGAGGAGAATCACACTGCATGGAGGAATTTCTACCAGCGAGCTGTCGGAGTTACTACAGTTACCCCAGGAAAAGATCCCCGAGCACCCCAAAAACCTGTACATCAAGCCTGGTTGACTTTGATGGCCGAGACCATGCACACAGCAGTAAGGACTTTAGGCTGCAGAACGCCACTCTGAATCAGTTCTGCACAAAATCCTCAAGTTACAACTCAGAAATGTACAGAGACAAGCCAATAGAAGAATCTAACAGTAAGCAGAGCCTCTCGTGTCCCATCTTACCCCCGAGAACGCCAAAGTCAAAGGACACAGACTTACTGTCGGGCTCAGGCTGTGACAGTAAGCAGGAAGCTTCAAATTGTTCAGCTGCTCAACATGAGCAGAGCACCAAAGAGATTTATTCCATCTCTAACTCATTAACTAGCTGCCCATCCTTTGCTCCCACTGCACAGTGGCAGCCGCCATCCAGCCTGGCTGGCCTGTCTATCGAAGAGGTGTCCAGATCTCTGAGATTTATCGGCCTGCCTGATGACATCGTTTCTCTTTTCGTGTCTGAGAAGATTGATGGGAACTTACTCCTGCAGCTCACTGAGGAGATTTTGTCTGAGGACTTCAAGCTAAGCAAACTGCAGGTGAAGAAACTCATGCAGTTCATAAATGGGTGGAGACCCAAGATATAACTAACAGTATATGACACTAAAACCTGCTGTAAAGCAGGGAGAGTCATGCCTTCAGTATATATGCTATGCACACCAAGCCACAAAGAGTTTCTTTTGTATAATATGAATTTATTTCCTTGTTACTATATTGTGGGGAAGGTAGTTGGGTAATACTTCCCAGCCCTGTTAAAGTCTGTGACTGCTATTTACTAACTGAATGGAATCATTGGCACTTTCATGAAGACATTTTCATGTCAACTACTTAGGACCTTTTCACCCACAGCCCACACGTGTTCATGTCGTTATTCAGATACTAATTTAAACCAACACATTTAAAAGAAAACAGATGAGACGAGGACGAAGAGATCTGCTTAATGAGGACGTGATTCTGTTCTTAAAGGCGAACATCACGTTACTGTCAGTGCGTTTCTGAACATCACAAATCAAAACAATCGACTGACGAATGGAGTCAGGTCGACCAACAGGTAGAAGGTGATGGAAGATTCACCTGTGTTCTTTTATGAATCGACCCCTTTAAGCTCTTCTTAACCACAAAGCTTTGTCTGCATCAGTAAAGGTTTGTTTTACTTGATGTAAACCCGTGAGCCTGCGGCGTCATACTGATGCACAGGTTTCCTGCGTCGGGTGAAGCAGGAAGGCTCATGAGTTAAAACAGCAGAATCAGCTTGGAGAAGTTTCTGTCTGTACATCAGTCTGAATCGTTGCATGAGTTTAAACCAGCTGAAGAACCACACAGGTTCAGACTGAGACGGATCAAATGATTGTCCTGTTTCTCAGAGATGGTGTTTTGGTCAGCTCTTCTTATGCAAGGTCTTATTTCCATTTGATGCCTTTTTAATATGAACTTAAATTCAGCTCTTTTCCTACCTGCTTTGGCCTAACAAAATGAAGTCCTTACTCTGAAACTAACATGGAAATAACCAACAGAGGGGATGGGTCGTTCTACATCAAATACAAATTACGCATCATGCACTTTGGTAGATTTCAGTCTAATGAATTGCAGTTAAGGTTATTAATTATTAACATATAAAAGAAGAGTGTCTATGTAGAGAGAGTGAATGCACTACATGCTTTATCCAAACTAAAATGGTACGTGTCCTTTGTTCTCATTGTATGTAAGCAAGTGTCATCTAATGCAAGAAACAAGTAAAAAAGCTTTTCTGCGCCTTAACCCAGACACCTTAAAATACGGGAGTTTTCACTCTGGCTCAACATGTTCACTTTGCCAGTTTCTTGTCATGGGGATCTTCTTTACCATCGGTGGGGGGGGGGTGTTCAGTGTGAATTTCCTCAGACCCTCAGAGGCAGCGGAAGCTACAACTGAAAATCCTCTGCTATAATGAAATACTGGTTTATATTTGGTACATTTTTCTTCTGTAGCTGTGATTTAGAGTGGATTCGTTTATGCAGTTAATTAAGATAATGGTAAATGTGCAGAGTTATTCGACCGTTCATATGGCTGGTATATGAAGGTGCTGCAGCAGCAGTGGCACCCATACAACCCAGGTCTGATCTGTTGTTTTGTTTTTGTCCCCTGTCACTTTTTGCAGTGGGGTGTTACATATTTTACTTGATATTTTCATTTTGTATGTACATGCAAATGTAATGTATTTTTTTAAAGACAGTGATTACTAATGTTGAAATTATTTTTATTGGGAAAAAGCTCATGTTCAAATTTCTATTTTTTTTTTTTTCCTGTAAAACTTGGGTTCTGTTTGGGTTTGTAAATCCGTGCATTAAAATAACACAGTCATGGAGAAAAATCCTGCCAGCCTCACCACACTACATGGACAGTGTAAGCCATGTGTCCAGCTCATTTTCCTTGTAACTTTGTCACAGCATCCATATTTTTTCATGGGCAATGGCACGCGTCTCTTGACACTGTTATTATATGGCGGTTTAAGTCCTATGCAACAGCCACAGCGCTCAAAAGACCATGGGAAGAAAAACACATGAAGAAGTATCAGACAGTGGAGGGTGACGAGTATTACGTGTGTTTAAACTACTCCAGTGTTTATTTCAGGGGAAAATCGTGCACGCCAAAGGAATTCTTCCACGTCAGTAATTTTACTTGAATAGTTCTGACACATAAACTGTGAACACACTACGATAACCAGCCTAGTCCCATTAACACTCACCACCATCGGGCACTCGTTGCCACTTTTGTGTAAAAAGGAGGGAAATGACTGCGACACTGGGTTTGACAGCATGTGGAATAGTACTGCTCAGCATTACTGAAGTCCTGAGTTACGAACACTTATCCTTCAACTTAACTCTTGTTTCCCTGTTTTTGATTGTATAATCTATTAAAATGGATTAACTGATGCCTGTGTTTTGTTCACTAACAGTTCACTGCTGTTCACATGAGATCAGGATTCAGGTTTTATAATGACACATGGAACCTGGAGGGTGAACGGGATCTGTCCTTTAGCCATGAGGGTGCGGGTTTAAAATCAGTCCTCGACTTAATATTTGTATAATATGCGTTAATATTCTAATCATACACGTCACAAAATCAGGCAGCTGCCACAAATATGTCCAGATGACTGTAAAGGTCAAAGGTCAAAGAGGAACAGGATCAGTGTCATCTCAGCTGTCTCAGACTCTCAGATGATCTGCAGCCGTTTTGATAATTAATTAATGTCAAACATTTGGTTTCACCTCTTCAAAGAGACTTTGACATTATAGTAAATGAAATATCTGCAGGGTTTGGACTCTCACTGTTTTCTGTTGTGACAGTTACATTCACAGTGGCTCTTTAGATATTACAAAATCAAATTGCACAAAGTGTTCAGCAGAGCTTTGCTGTGTTGTAGCAACAGATTGCAGATCAGATCTGAAGCGTTTCAGGAACCACGAAGTGCCTCATCACTTCTGCTTTGTGAGGACTTCCTGCCTTACACAAAGGTGACACTGGTTCTGCTTTTCTCTTTTAACACTGGAAAATTTAAGTATAATGAGAAAAAAATGGAGCCGCAGAATCTGAGATGACTAATTTGGATTCAATGTCATGTTACATTAAACCCAAATAACTTTATGAAAAAAGTCTGATTTATTGAAAAATGTTTACTCTCAAATCTACTGACACGACTTTTAATACAAAATCAATTCACAACAAATCTGAGGTAAAGATTTTTCCTTATTTAGACAAACTCCTCAGGCCTTTCGATTTGTAACGACTTAACAATGGAGGTCGGCTCTTTGGCAAAGCTTACTGGTTGAGCTAAATGGAACACTGTATGTGAACTGAGATTAAATTGTCTTTATAGGTTAAAAAAGCCTTTTAAACGATTTAAACTCTTGATTTGAATGTTCATTAATGTAAATGTTTGTGCTTAAACGCATCTGGAAAACGTGTGGACCAAATCGAAAACTAAAGAAAGAGCTACGAACGGGTACGTTTGTGATTACACTAACACCATAACACAGCTTCAACTCAACTCATGGCCCAGTTTGGACACTGTCAAGTCCAGATTCATACTTTTTTCAGCCGATGCTAAAACCTGAACCTGTGCAGAGTGAGAACATGTAGCTGCTAAACTGAACCACGAGATGCTCGTCAGGACAAACAGGTGAAAACACCCAGTGAACGATCATGTCAGAGGAAGAATGTCGCCTGTATTAGTCCTGTAGCTGGTGAAGCAGGGGCTTAGTCATCATTTCTTCTTCCCTTGTTTTTTTTTTCTGCTGTACAAAGTAAAACCACCCCTCTCCAACTCTGTCAGGCTAAAAATGGATGAAAACTGCCTGATGATGAAGGAGGCGGACCTGCTCTGAGTTTTATAAAGCTGGACCATGTTGGGTCTGCAAGACTTCAACAGACTCCAGACCAACCAACCAAATCCTTCTCACTGACCGTTCACAGAATCCAACTCTGCACCGACCAATCAGCCTCCTGAGCATCAGGACCACGGGCAGATCATCTCTCCGAGCCTCCTCCCAGGTCTGCTCTCTCTGTTAATAGTTTCAGATTTGTGCATCTTCTCTTTTTTATTATTGGCCTCCTGTGCTGGTAGGAAGCTCCAACATTAAAGATGAGACATCAAACAGCAACATCACATCATCCTGCTTATGACTGTTCTGACTCCCAAAACATCTCATGAAAGCAGTGCTGTTAGACTTTCTACTTCCCCATGTTGGAGCATCCTATGCACAGATAATCCCAGTTTACACGAGCAGTGTGAATCAGGCCAGGGTAATAGAACGGTGTAATTAATGTTAGATACAGAGCCTTTTCTGCAGTGGCTCTGAGAGCCCAGTGCAAGTGCAACCTAATAAAGGACCTGGGAAAAGACGCATGTGAGTGAGGAACACACCTTCAGTAATTTGACATGTTTTAAAGAAAAAAAAAAAACGTTCCAGGGAAAACTAAAAATAAGCTGAACATCTTTTCCATTTGTCAGACACTTAACTTTTCTGTTGTGTTGTGCAGTATTGCAGTGTTTGTGTTTTCTGTATTTTTTTTTTTTTAATGCAGTGCAGGAGCTGAGTTTGGTAAAGTGTTCTACAGTAAAGCAGAGGCACAGAACTATGAGTAAACAGTGTCTGAAGTGAACATGACGGTCACATTGTGTTTGTGTGTGTGTGTGTGTGTGTGTACTGTTAGCCATGTCGGCTCTGGGCCTGCTGTTCCTGCTCTTGGTGACCTCCTCCCTCCCGGCCTTCAGCGCTCCACCAGAGACGAGCCCTTCCCTTGAGAAGGGGCAAATGGACCAGGAATCGCATGACAATCAACACAAGGACAAGTTTAGAAAGCTCGGCAGCTGGTTAAAGAAAAACTTTAGGGATATTGGGGAAGTACTTATTGCCAGTTTAGAACCGGTGCCAGTAGCTGGGCAACCCATCGCTGGAGCACTGAAAACCCTACTGCTGTTAACACCACAATCAGACGCACTGGACTCTGTCAACTCTGAGCTAAAAGCTCTTCATGTTAAGTTTGACACCTTTCAAACAGAAGTGAAGTGGGACACCTGGGCCGCTGCTGCCTTCCAAACACCAGTGAACAATATAGAGAGAGCCTGGGTTAAATATAATGAGCTCAAGCTTGGTGCTGAACAAACAACTGCCAAAGACAAGGAGGCACTGAAAGAGAATTTCTTCACCTTTTACAGTCAGTACACAGACAGCACCTTGGTCCTGCACCAATACCTGACGGCTAAACCAGGATCTATAACACAAAACCTTGGAGACCTGCTGGCTGACAGATTAAGATGTCACGAAAAAGATATTAAAGCCCAGTTTTTGTATTTGAACAAACTTATGTATAAAGGCAACATGCTCAATGAAATGTACTCTCAGTTCAAAGGCACAAACACCAAAGCCAAGGATAACGCCGCCAATAAGATTGCATCCCAGGCCGCGTCAGCTTTAACCACATCACAGCAGCGATGTTTATCGGACAGTGCTGCCTACGTAGACAGGGACATTTTTGAGCATATTGATGACACCAGGAGACATCAACAAATAGCAGACAATATCAGGGCATTTCTGGTAAAGACGTACGACAGGTATGACTGGGTGGTTGTTGCATTTACAACCCAAAACTCAAAGCATAAGCCAAAGTTACTAAACAGACATGTTTTATCAGGCTTTACTGAGGTACAGAGAGGAGCAGTTACAGTGGCTGTAGCCAAACAGGTGAAAGGAAGTCACACAAAGACTGCTGCTGTTAAGGAGGCTATTAAAAAGTGCTTACATGAGAAGTTCATCTGTTCAGATGTAGCAAAGAAACTAGAGAAGTGTGAGGAAACGGTTTTTGGAAAAAGCTTGTCTCAGACATACACAGCAGTCCATGCCTTTAAGAGGAAGAGTCAAACGTCCAGCAGTGCTGTGGAAGCTCCTGATGATGATGAGGACTCTGAACTCACAGAAAGCGCCCACTCATCTTCACCCGCCTCCCTCTTCACAGGGAAATGTGGCAAAGTCTTCGGAAACTTTATGGTCTTTATCAAAAGTGATGAAGAGATAATGGGAAAAAGTCCCTGCTCCAAATTAAACTGTGGGCAAAAGGGCAAATGTGTTGTTGTGTCAGGCACCATCATAGCAATGTGTGAGTGCCAGTACCCGTACTACGGTGAGCACTGTGAGATGAGCTTAGATAGTGACAAGAGACGCCTCCAATGGGAACCTGAACGCAAAACCCAAACCCCAGATCGATTTCGTAAAGGCAAGTCAGTGCCCCCTGACAGTCGTAGATCTCTGCAACACACCCATGGATACTCAGCACGAAGTCAATCTTTGCAGCCAATCCCAGAGCACTCTGCTAACAGTGGGCCTCGGCAGAGGAACTCACGGGGTTCTGCAAAGCGTAGACCTCGGCAGAAGACCTCACGAGGTTCTGCAAAGCGTAGACCTCAGCAGAGGAACTCACGAGGTTCTGCAAAGCGTAGACCTAAGCAGAGGAACTCACGAGGTTCTGCAAAGCGTAGACCTCAGCAGAGGAACTCACGAGGTTATGCAAAGCGTAGCCCCAGCCCAAATAACAAAAGGCACTCCACACGTGAGAGATCAAACAGTAGATCTCTGCAGCACACCCCAGGGTCCACTGCAAACAGAGGGGGTAGTATAAAGGCATTCTGTGGTTCTCTGTGTGAAGACGAAGCCACAGGATAATCCTAATACTTCATATCTCCGCCATGCTAGCAGCGTCATACTTGAGCACAGCAATGCACTGAGCTAAATGCTAATATCAGCACTATAAAATGCTCCCAATGACAATGTTAACACACTGATGTGTCAGGTGTGATTACCATGTTCACCATCTCAGTAAAAGTAAAGGATCAGAGAAAAACGGTAACAAAATTCATTTGTACTAATTTGGTGTTAAAAATCTGTCACATTACTCTGAATGTGATGACGTACTCACACCTTTGTGTTGTAGAATGATCAGAATCATCAGAATAATCTTACTGATAACATGTTAAAGTGACTGCTGTCTTTGCCTCGTTAAAGATCAATGCTTTTAAAATAAAGGACTTGAATGAATGTATGTAAATAAATGATCATCAGCCTCTCAAGCACCTTTCAGCTGTTGTTTGACACTTTTTTATTTTAACTGAGGTTACAAGATCCTGATAAATGATGCTAATGATTGGTTTACTTCCATCCTTCTTCCAGAACTTGATTTCTTGAGCCTCTGAAGTTTTTGTTCAGTGTGAGAGAACATGCAGATCCTTCAAACTCACCCCCACTCACTGCCACAACACAAGAAAATTATTTTTCACAGGTTTTCAAAAGAGGAAACATTTGAGATGACAGGGATCTTTTAAGGCCATGAATTTCCTTTCCAACACACTTCCAGACATCTATACATCTGTTCACCTATGATAAAATCTGCTCAAACAGTCAGATCCACGGTTCCCACCCCGCCCAAACCCTGCCAAGCACATTTGGGTCCATGGCTTGGTCAAGCAGACAATCCACCTGCTGCTCCACTGACAAGCCTGCAGCCTGAAGTTTGGCACGAATGTTGTGCTCCTCCGTCCCTAAAGCCACAGACTGCATCCCCGGGAAGGCAGTGTCCTTCTCAAAGCCCAGCTTCAGCTCCTCACTGACAAAATAAAGCAACATCTAATCACACACAAGTAAAATGTCTTTCTGAAGACCAGTTATGGTACGTTTGATGAAGGTTCCAGTGAGAATCTGAGGCAGAATCATCAGTTCACAGGAAACAGAATATGAACATAATAAAAGGAAACCGTACAGGTTGTTATCAGAAGTTTGAACTGTGGAGCTGCATCATGTGACACAGATGAAGAGCGTGTTCTTAGTTCAGGCAGAGTCATATGTGTTTAAAACTAAGTTCTACAGTGGACTCAGTATTTCCATCATATCTAATGACTGGATCATGATTTGATGACATACCTGGTTATGGCAGCTGGATTTGCTCCTTCTAGTTTTCTTCTGGCAAAGTTCACCTTCTGTAACGGATACCAGTTGATTTCTTTGGTGTTCACGTTCTCCGTCCACGTTCCTCCTTTCTTCAGCTGTTTCAGCTCAAAGTTCTGTGGAACAGCATCCGAAACGTCATTTCTACTGCAGTTTATTTACACACAAGAGAAAAGATCAGATTCATAGCACATGTTCCATCTTCAACACATTTTGAATTTCACTAATTTGCTGACATCCCCAGAGATTCTGCTTCTTTGCAGGACTGATGTTACCTTCCAGTCCAGCGAGGGCTCCTTGACGAACACGTCCATGGTGTTCAGCAGAAGGTCCGGCTCAGCCCTGTAGGCTCGCAGGGAGTGAACCATGACGCTCTGGATCAAACCCGACTCCTTCAACGGCTGCATCAGATTCACAAACTGTCTGGTCAGCCGGAACGGCATGAGCTCAGGCACCGGGAGGAACTGTGAGGAAAAAAGATTTCACAGACAGAGGTTTATTTCTACAGACGAGGTGATGGATGTGTGCTGATCACATTTATACAGCTGTGAAACACAGTTATCCATTCATGTTACATTCTTATTGTATGGGAATCAAACCCAGACCCACGTCACTGTGATCACACTGCTCACAACTCAGATATTTTTTTAAATA
>JBBMJY010000013.1:17835832-17877569 GCA_037833715.1 Toxotes lorentzi
CACACACACACACACACACACACACACACACACACACACACACACACACACACACACACACACACACACAGTGTCACCCTTTACAACTAAGGCTCACATACAGAAGTACAAGACAGATGCATTACCACCACAAAACAAAGAACAGCTGCCATGAATCAAAAGAGATGTGGTCATCCCTGCTCTTAACATACTGACCTCTTTCGTCATGAGGTCCAGAGTCTCAGCGGGGTACAACTCAATGATCTGTAGCAGACGTGGGAACCGGAGGCGAGCTTCCTCCGAGTTCATCTTCAGGGCTTTCAGCATGTTCTCCACCACGTGGACGGGCAGCGTCAGAAGGTCAGGAAACTGGCTTTCTGTAAGAAGACAGACAGACAGAGGAAATGAACAGCTCAGCTGACACAGCCACACCGAGCGAACCACCTCTCTGCGTGTATGAGGACTGTGCTCCGAGGACTGTTTGACTAGATTTGCATAATTTTTCCCATCAGTGTGATAAAGTACCTCGAGTTTTTTGTTCATCTCAAAAACCAGACTTTCCATTCAATTACAAGACAAACGGCTGTATCACAGCATCAATCACAATATAACCTTTAATGTGCTGTGACGGGATTCTATCCATGTCGTCTCACTTGATAACTGTTAGATCTCATGAAGGCGTAAGAGGTGTGTGTCTCACGCTGTAACAGCAGTCTGTTAAAAATAAAACTCTAGAATGCACTCATTAGTAAATCCGAAAAACTGTCGAGTGTTCAGTTAGTTACTGATGTTATTACCACTCACCAGCATCACCCTGCTCCTCCTCTCGTAGCCGTGTGTCACAGAAATTAGCCAAAGCCATGTATGTCTCTGTGATGCTGCTGCTTTCCACACAGTCCTCAGCGTAAGACTGAAGCTCTTCATTAGCTTTTCTGGTCGCGTCACACAGAAACTTCAGTGCTTGTAACTGCAGCCCCACTTCCACTCTCTGCAGGGTAAACAACTCAAAGAGGTAAATATACCACCTGCTCTGCTCAAATTTGAAAAGAACATTAGAAAATAAAAAAATATGCAGTACCTTTGGATTTTCAATGGGCCACGCTGCTCCAGAAAGCCTTACAACTCTCTCTGCTTTGTCACGTTCAATAGTTTCCAGGACCGAGGGGCTTCTGCTCACAGCTGTGGCCAGGATGTGGAAAGACGTACCCTGGAGCATCTTTTGGTTTCTGAATACTTTAGATGTGGCACTTTCACAGTCTGCGTTCAGGTCCTCTGCAGAGAAACAGGGTTGACATGAAGCATATCAACAGGCAACAAGACCATCCGAAGTCACGCCTGGCCCCATGTGCATGTTACTTCATCTGTATGTCTTAATTTGTTCCGTTTATTACCCAGGAGCGGGACAGTCTTCAGCATGGTGCTGATTTGCTCCACAGGACCCTGGACCTGGCTGCGTTTATGGCTGAAGCGGCAAAAACTGTGCACCCACTGCATCAACCAGCCTCTGTTTGATTTGGCTTCTTTGTGAAGTTCCTTCAGCAGCTTTGTAGCAACGGGAAAGTTATTCTGAAACAACATCAGTGGTCCAACATGAGTTTGTGTTTACATGTTCAAACTGAAATAAAAGAAAACGAAACATTTCCCCACCTGCTTCCGTGTGCTGTCAGCCATGTGCAGCTTCATGTTGAACTTGCAGTCCTTCACTAATGTGTCGATCTCACCTGCTGAGTCTTCTGAACCATCCACCTCCATACTGTCACCGGGAGCGTGGCCACTCAGCTTTTCCCTGATCTTGTCCAAGAAGAAGCATCTGAACCATAGACATCAAATTCAGGCTGTGTCACAGTTTGTTATTTGACAGTTTCAAAGATTTGTACGCAAAATGTTATAAACCCGTTCCTCTTACCGAGATGTGATGATATCATCCCATACGTTCACTGGATCCACATTAGCATCAGGATACCGCTCAGTCCATAATCTGATGAGCCACTTGAGGGCGCTCACAGACACTAATGAAGGAAACAACAAAAGTTACTAAATTCTGAGAGAGGGACAAAAACCTTTTATTCAAAGGATCAATCAGAGGCAGAGCAGAGGGGAAACATCCACACACCCTCTCCTTTAATGAACAGCAGGAAGTCCTGGATCTCAGTTAAGGCCTGCACTGATTGCAGGAGGGTGAGCCGACTTTGAGTGAGCAGTGTATCCACACTGGAGTAATTCTGTAAGAGGCAGAGAGATGGCGGAGTGCACACAGTTCTACATACTGTCTATGCACAACATACATCATCAACCGTTTCGTCTTTAAAGAAGCTGTGTAACAGCTGACCTCCATAAAGAGCTGCATGGAGCAGTTGGTGTAGTATCTGGCACGGTCGTAGTCCTCCTGCAGGATGTAGAGTAAGCTGAGCTCCTGGCTGTAATGACTCTCCAGCAGCTTTTTACGCTCCTCCACCCTCATGGCTTTGTCGACGAAGCTGAGCAGACTCTGGTCCCGCTCGCCCAGCTGCAGCTGCTTCAACATGCTGCGAATCATGTGCTTCAGATACATTTCCTGGCACAAAGGCAAAAGGCTCATGTTAGCATAGCATCACATCTCATGTTTGTGCTAACATGCACAAACATTACGGGGAAAAATAATCTAAAGCTTACACTACGTGTTGTGCACTGCATTTCCACAGGACGTCTTTATTTCCATGTTATGATGCGTTACAGAATTAGTTTATCTCTCTAAAAACACCTGGAGAGGCGTTCGTGTGCAATGGATGGCTGAGGTTACATGAGAGGAAGACTGCAGCTTTGGCTGGAATCAAAAACCTGCAGGACACCAGCCCTCCCTGGAGCATGGCTGTGAAGTGTCACTCGTGTTACCTGGTAGAGAGGCTCTGACCACATCCTCTCCAGGTCGGGCGGGGAGTTTTCATCTATGTACACAGTGGAGCAGTACTGAAGAGACTTCCACTCAGTCAGATGACCGTACGCCTCCATAGCTGCTATTTCCCAGAAGTCCTTCTCAGAGTCAGCGGGCTCACCATCACCCCAGTCCTCAGTGTTGAGGGCCTGTCAGTAAAGAAGAGTCTGCATCGTATCCAGGTTGGATGAGTAACACAGAAATCAGGAGAAAACCAATCCATGTGTGTTGTTGTGCAACTTAAACACTGCCAGATTTCATTACTGGATTTTCACAATCACTTTCTTCACAAGTACATCAGGAATCAACCACCAGCTTCTACTGTCATGGCAGAAACCATGACTTTTATACCTGATTGTAAAGCTTCACAGCTTCTGCGAAGTCAGTGTTGGCTTCAGCCTGAAGTGCAGCACAGGTGACTGACTTGGTCCCAACTTTACCTCCAAAGATGCTGCGCACAACATCATAATCCTCCAAAGATCTGTAAAGCCTAGAGAACAGTGTTTATCCACAGGTGACTGGCCTGAGCATGTGAGGAAGCTCCTGACAGAATGAGCAGGACCAGAGAACTGGCTTTAAACAGACACGAGAGCATGTATTCCATCCAGCATATTAGTTATAGGTAGACCAGTGTGAGGGGGGTCTTTCAGATCTAACCAGTTATTAACTGTATATTCAACTCAGGAACGATCAGCTGTCTAAGGAGATCATTGTGAACAGTTATCACGAAATGGACGAGCTGACCAACAGAGTACAACATTCACATACAAGCCGACAGTAGACCTACTGCTGTAATACCTTGCGAGGTGGATCCATTTATTGGTGTCTGGAGGGATTTCTTTGCGTCCTCGTGACCGTTTTGCAGGAGGTTGGTCTCGGACGCCACCGTGCAGCAAGCTTTCCTCCAGCAGCAGGATGCCTGACGGCTGCTGGAGACTCATCAGGCAAGTGGAGCTGACAGCTCCTGGATCGAGCTGCTGCAGCTCCTTATGCTGGTAGCACATGTCCTGACAAAACGACCGGCAGAGTTTGACTTAATCAAGCTACAGAAAGCCAGGCCCCACAGTATATGGACCATTTGATTGGCAAATTTTGATCCTTGTCAGAGGTGAACAGACTAATGTCACTTTAGCTGCACTAAAGTGACATTAATTGTGGCACAACACAGAAAATGCATACAGTGGAGTGAAGCTGCAATATTAATGATAAAAATCCTAAAACTGATGTTTTCTTACAGGCAGTAACTGAACTACTTTTATTTTGACACCATCAGTGAACACCATGTTCATTTACAGCAGCTGCTGAGGGTCATACCTGCACACATGCGATGAACGGAGGGAAGCAGAGCGTACTCCTGCTCAGGAAAGAATTCATGTTGCACCTCAGCTCTTCCTTAATCCTCTCACTCTCCCCTCGTTTGTCTTTTTCCATTTCTTGGAGAATCCCAGCAAACAGTGAGCTGAACAGCTGTTTGGCCAGAATTGGGTCTCTCTAAATGGAATATGCAAAGAGAAACACACAAATTACACTATGTTTACAACCTGAGCCCTTAGTGGGAAGGACACAGGAAACAGGTGCAGTCTTACCTGGGCTAGTGCTTGAAGGGGGGCAATGAGGCTGCTGTACGGGATCTGGATGTCTGGAAAGTCTCCCGATCTGTAGTTACGATAAAGAGTCACCTGACCCTCTTTTCGCAGCCGTTGATCTGCTTTCTCTTCCTGTGGACAACAACAGAGCCGCCGATGGTCAGAGACGCTGCAGGTTCGTCACTCTCAGTATGAACTGGACTACACATCAATCAGTCCTGAAACGTTCCTGTGCCGGTCTCCAACATTTCAAAAATGAACGGCGCTAAAGACTCATTATGGATCTGTGTGTTGGTTGCTGTCTGTTTGATACCTTCTTCTGTCTTTGTTGTTGGATCTCTCTCTGTGCATAATTCAAGCTGACTTTCTCCTGATCCTTGAGGAACCTGCGTCTCAGTCTCAGGATGTTGTTACGCTGCTCATTCTCTGCTGTCGACACAGACATGAAATATTCACAATAACAGAACTCATCTGAAATGTTTATGTTCTTGAGCTGAAACAGGCCACAGGTCTGATTCATCAGTGATGAAACTCCACAATGCTTCGTGCTATAATCAGTACTTCAGAGTGTGCAGTGAAAACTGTTAATGCTTCATATTAAAGGAGGTGTGTGTTGTTTCTCAGAAACTAACCTCTGGTGCGGCTGTCCACCTCATCAGTCGGTGCGGTGAGGCGCCTCAGGCCAAAACCTTCCCCCACTGGCCTTCTCGCTGACGTTTGCCTCTCTGCTTTCTTATCAAACACCAACAGTGAGGACAGAGATTCAGAGCCGAGTGTGTGCTCTGCTAGTGTATCCACACTGCTGCCGGTCAGCCAGTTATACGCTGTACGTCGACCTGAGGGAAAACAGAGTTTACGTGTCTGTTCACTAAAGGTTAGAGCTTAGAACCAAACTGTACCAAATTTACTGTCCAGACAAAGTGCATGTATAATACCTGAAAACAGAAAAGTGTGAACGCAGCTTTCCCTGCCTCTTTAAATGTACAGAATGAGTAACTCATCCAGGACACTGTAGAGTGTCATGTTGCTGCTCTGATGTGGGGATGCTGAATTAGAGCCGTACCTGCTGCCTGTGTTTGGGTGAACTCCAGGGAGGTCTGAGTGGCTCTGAGCTTCCCCTTCATGGCTGCAGCCTGCGATGCTGCCACACTCTCTGGGCCTTGAGAACTTTGGGTTTCAACAAACATAGGAGTCATCACTGTGCTCCTGAAGCGCCAGTTAGAATCAATCACGTAGTCCTAAAGAAAAAAAAAAATGGAACAACTTCATTGACAGATCAGACTCATCTGTGACACCCAAATAAATAAATTAAAAAACTGACCTGGAAGGTACACTCTGACAGAGGATACTCAAACATGTTTCGTTTGAAGTCAGGACTCTGGCTGGTCATCTCCAGCAGCAGGTTGGTCACCAAGCTTAAGAAACACTTTTCTATTTGACATGAGTACAGAGACCGAAGCACTGTCAGCATCCTGTCAAGGGTCGCAGTGGGAAGACGCTTCTCCTGACTCCAGAAGTTACAAACATAAAGCCTGAAAACAGAACGGACAGGGAGGCTCCTCTTCAATAAGACACTAAATATTCAGCTGTGAGTTAATGGGATTATACTTCCCTGCACAATATGAGAATAATATAAAGACAGATTATGAAATAAATCACATCTATAACGAGGGCGAGTGAGTAACAGTGGGTACTTACTGGAGGCCCTGGTTTTCTTCAGACAGTCCCTGAAGCAGTGTTTCTTTGGCTGCATTCAAAACCTCTACTGAGGTGTTGTCCTCCAGGCTCTCTGTGTCACTGGAAGAACAAAATGAAGATAAATGGCAAGCAACACAAAGTCTGTCACTACACGTGAATAATGTGGTCCAGTCCCCACAACAAGAAATATAATAAAGTTCTAATAAGTTCTGAGCAATCTTAAAACCATTTTGATGAAGAACTTGAGCCATTGGAATTTCTTTTGTCCACATTGGTTAATTGTTTAAATTGTGCAGCCAAGTCAGAAAACATGACTAACTGCATTATGGTATAAATGTAAAACATAAAACAACAAAAGCAGAATATGCTGATCTGACAAAGGCCAGAAACCCTCACCTGTAGTTGTCCTGGACCCACATGAGGATACTATACATCCTCTCTCTGCACACTGGTGAAGGATGGGACACATATGCCGTCACAGCTCCCAGGAGCTCCTGAAGCTGAACTGGAGTCAGCAGGCCAATAATCTTCAGGATGATATCCAGACACACTCTCTGTCTCGCTTCATCCCTGAGAGAACGAAAGAGCGATGCACAGAAACATTCAGCACAGATAAACACTCATAACACTGGTATTTTTTTCCGTTTTTAATTTTTCATTTTGACTGTCAGATCTCTTATTTTCTGAATTCACTGCTTATGAAGGATTTGGACATTTTGTTTGGTGTGACACTGATCAATAATTTAATTGAGCTCTATGTAAATGGCTGAACAGTGCAGGTGAGCAGTAACAGGTGAATCATTGTTTTTCTCTGCATCCTGTACCTGCTGAAAATCCTTCTTCAGCCTTACTGAAGAGGAGAAACATGTTGGAGGTGACATCCCACCTTTAAACCTACAGTTAGCACACAGGTTTAAAACTTAAGCACCAGATCTATGTAAAACATGTACAATGCTTTGTACAGACAGGTTCAACCAAAGACCCAACACCTCCAATCATGAAGAGTGTGGTCAGGACCTACCGATGTCCCATCATCTGAATGAAGCCTTTGGACTTCAGCTGCAGAAAGATGTCCGGGATGACGTCAGCTCGGCTCAGCACACACTCCAAACAATGAGTCTTCAAGACGCCGTGCAGCTTTGGCAGCAGGTAGAACACGTAGTTTACAAACCTGAAAAAAAAATTAATATTAAGTTAAAAAATACATTTGAACCCGAAAAGCACATAAAATGCTCCTCGTTGACAAAAATGACTTATATTACACAGAAAAATCAAAATAATGGAAGTTAAACTCACCGATCCATAAACGGAGGAAAGTGCTTTGACACTTTGTTCAAGCAGATGATGAACTTGTCATCCAGGTCCAGGTTCTTCAGATTTGTTATCTTACTTGCAGCAAGACTGAGAAGTTCTTGATGTTTCTGAGACGAGAATTAAAAACAAAAAATAAATGTTATGGGTGACGTTCGTTTATAAATGTATAAACGGAATAATAAGACGATATACATCTGATCCCATCAGACATGGAGTCCTGAGGTGAGGCTCATACATTGTCTGTTTGAGTCATATTCTTCAGGGTGAGGCCGATAATTTCAGCAGCGGCTGAGTAGACGTCTTTATACCTCACAAAGGACAGGTTGTTGGTGAGAGACTGGATGTACCTGGAAAAAAAAAAAAACCCACAGAAATGATTTAAAACACTCTGCAAGATCCAAGTGTGTGTGCTACAACACACACAGCCACACATCTGTAAAGAAGCCCTGAACACAGTGCTTAGACATGGCTGTTACTCTGCTTCACCTGAACTTTCAGCTTCAAACTTTCAAACTTCAACTTTGAAATTTGGGTTTCAAACAAATGACAGTTTCACAGGTGACACAGTGTCGAGCATGTTGCCATTAAGCTGCCCCACATATTTTACCTCTCATACTCAATTCCACAGGAGGCGTCGTAAGCAGGCAGGTTGTTGGCCAGGATGATCCCCAGCAGCTGAAGTCCGACCGAGTTGTCTTTGCTGTTCGGGTTGGTGCCACAAAATCGCTCGTATATCAGACTGCAGAGGTGAAGAGAGATGATCAGGACCAGTTCATTTAATAAATAAACACACAGTATGCTTGTGTGCTACCAAATATAATCATCAGCATCTGACCCTTCACCTAAAGGTAGAGGCTGAACTGTCCTTTGTTGAATTACTCATTTTTCTGATGGGACAAAATTAAAACTGAAAACAGGCTCGATTCTACTCTGCTTCTACTCATTTACCTGCCTCCCATCCTCTGTACTGCAGAACTGTGTCCTGCTGTTTCCACAGACCTGGTGTCAAATGCACATCGATTGTTAGATGAATGTGTGAGTACTACCTGTAGGGAACATGCACACAGTCTTTCCAGCACTCCACCAGAGTGCGAATGATCTCCAGGTTGTGTCGGAAAACCGCCCTCTTGGAGTGGAAGCTGTGCTTCATCAGGAACTCTAACAGCCGGTTGGCCAGCACTTCATCTCTGGGGTTACCCTGACACAGAAAACAGCTGCTAATGACAGTCCACTGGTGACTGTCAGTAAGTTTATATGATAATTCAATTCAATAATGACTAAAGGAAAATGGTCACTCCCTTAAAATGTGCCACAATTCTCGATTGTTCTTTGAAAATGAACTGAATCGCTGCAGAATTTTCACAATAAAGTTACTACAAATCTTGACGGGAGCACAGGTAACGACAAAAATGTTAGACTTATATTTGCTGCCTTTAAAATGAAAGTCTGAGCAACCTTGGGACTGGCCAGGCTTGTCCATGAGAGCACCGTGACCACAATGTCCACCACCATGAAATGGATCCCCTCGCCTCCATTGTTTCCAGAGACAACGAGCTGCAGCAGCGGTCCCAGCCAGTACCTGGCATACGGTCGAAACACCTGGACAGGTGCAACAACAAACCAATCCATGGCCAAGAAGTGAACACTGAGATACAGCATCATCATATTCATTTATTTTCAGATACAATAGTCTGAATTTGTTTAGATAGAAAGAGCAGATGGAATCACTCACCTCCTCTGTGTTGATGATCAGCTTCGAGATGAAGAGTCGAATATTCAGAGGTGTTGCTGGATTTGCAAGTTTTCCATGTAGAAATTTCATCCACGGAGGAAGCTCACTCGGCACGCTTCCCTGTTTCATGAACAAAGAACCTTCAGAGCACAGAACAGGCAACAGTCGTATCTTTAGACAATAATGAAAGAAAGTGACTAAATCTAATTTTGTGTTATGGCAAAATATTTCAGGTGCGTTTCTGTCTTTGTGACACAAGAATCATAGAATTACTAAAAACTTCAGCAAGCCACTGACCCGTCCACTGACCTGCTCAGTTTTGGGGGTTATGTTGTTCCTCTGCATGTGTCCAATGAGAGCAGTCATGCCCGCCATACATTCGTGCTGATTTAGCTCATCCATTTCTAGATCCACCATTGCATCCTGGGAGGGGTTTGCCTCCTCCGTCTCCTGCATTTACATACAACAAACCCTCTTATCACCAGCAAAACCAGATTATGATGAAACTGGTTTTAACAGTGTCTGTTATTACACGGTACAAGCTCAGGGACACGACTGACTCGTTTCGCAGCGCTGCGTCTTTGTCCCTCTGGGTGTTGGGAGCTGAAGGAAAAGCTCTGGACGCCAGTGGAGAAATCAAACTGACTCATCTCCTCACTCAGGCTGCTGTCAGCCATGTAAGACTGGGAGGACAAGTAAACCGGTGCTTCTATGGAAACCACAACATAAATGACATGAGCACACATCGTCAACCGTTTAAACAGGTGGTGATTCAGACCCATCACATCCTGTTTCACTGCAAAGAGCAGAGAATCTTTACTGGACTCACGACAGCTCTAATAATCGAGTCGGAGCAGGAACTATGGTCACACATTCAACTGCTGTGTGAAACACGACCAAACTCCAGCAGATTAAAAACACTGGCGTGAGCAGCTCATACCTCCGCTCTCCTCGCTCACTTCTTTTCGAATCGTCATGTATTTCTTCTTTCTCTCCAGTGGGACCTGCAATGGTGGAAAAACAAATTAATAAACCATGACTGAAAGTCAAAGTAAGCGCTTACAAACAAAAACGTACCTCAATTTCAACTGGAAAGCTGTAGGTCCTTTCAACGTCTATGATATTTTCCAGAATGAACTGATTCTGTGAAAGAAAAGAAAAAAAAAAACAACACACTCGCCATCTGAACCTAAAGGACTGATGAGAGCTGGAAATGATACTAGAAGCCTGCGGGTACCTTCTCTGGTTTCTCACTGAAGAGGAAGCCGTGGTAGAATCTGGGCTCACTGAAGCTGCAGCTGATGACTGCAATGGCACAGTTGTATGCAGAACAGTGGTAAAGTCTCCTGAGTTCGAGGAGCTGAGTCTCACCTGCCATGTTCTCAGTGAACGCTTCAAAACACGACCTGTTATGAAATTAGTACAATTACTAAACATTATTCATTCATGGAAAAAGATCTGTTTTTTTTTTTTACATCAGTGTGAAGTCAGAGTCATACTTGATCAGGGTCTTGGACAACTCGTTCCCCTCTGGTTTGTCTGAGCGGCAGTACGCCCGATTGATGCAGGACTCCTTGGAGTAAACGTCTTCTTTGGGAAGTCGAGAATATAGAAGCTCCATCAGCTTGTAACAGCCGTTCTTCTTCAGCAACTGGATCTCAAATGCTGTTTCACTGGACTGAAATTCAGAAATAAATTTGCCTTTAGTCAAATTCCAGTTTGTTCACACACAAAACCCTTTGAAGAACACTGAAAACAAGACGTTATCTGTAATCTCACAGTTACCACAGTTAAAGTAATGGATTAATATCAGAGAAAAACTTCATAAATAAAATCACAGCCGTGATTAAAGAGGTTATTATGTTAATAATAATTCCTTGAATGTCACAGTGTTGAGGAGCAAACCTTGGTGAAGCGACTGAGCAGCAAAGCAATTATGTTGGAGACATTTGCCACATAGAAGTCAGTCAGGGCCCTGGTGCCACAGTGGGAGGCCAGAGGCAGCAGGACCCGCTCCATCATGGCCTGCAGCATGGAGCTCACCGGCACATCATCCCGCTGGATCACCTCATATACCGTACAGAGCAGCTGCAGCTGCCGCTCACTGCTCGACCTAATCAGACACAGGAAGTGGACACAGTAAAGCAACTGATGGACCATTACATGTCTCTTCAGTCAGTGACTCTCCCACTGAGGAATATTCATCTACAACTGTGCTGTATATTTAACACCTTTGTCAAAGGCCTCATTTCCTCCCATGAATGCAGAATGGCTGTGAAGGCTTTACTAACCGCCTCGCAATTCTTTGGAAGCAGGTTTGGAACTGTTCCTCCATGATGTGTTTTCGGTCTCGACACAGAATCTCCGACAGCAGTTTGAGCAGCAGTGGACTCTGAGAAAGCTCCAGGGCATCCAGCAGCTAAAAGACACATTGCGATTAAGGTCGTTGTCATGGGTCAAAACTACAACCTCACACGCAATAGTTTCAGAAATGGTGTCAGTATATCTCTGCACCACCCTCCTTAATTACAGCTGAGACCATCTCCCACTGCAGCAGGACCTCATGTCACAGCTGTGGTGAAGTTGTATCACGGACGTCACCTTTCGAACACAGTCCATGTAGTTGTTGCGGTGAAGCGAGCCCTTAGCGAACTCGTCGGACTGCATGGGGAAGTGAGACACGACGAGGGCGTCGAGGGCTCTCTGCAGCTCAGCCAGCTGCTCCTCTGGGAGGGTTGTGAAGAAAGGCAAAACCAACAGGGCCTGACTCTGAACAGATGAGAAAACCCAAACAAACTTCCTTTAACAAGTGACTCAAACAGGAAGAAGAAAAAAGTCATTTGAAGTAATCCAGTAAACCGACTGTGTTAAAACATGTTACCTTGAGATTCAGCGGCAGATTCGTGTCAACCAGCAGCCCAGTGAAAGTGGAAAACACCGGTCTGAACGCTTTGTGGTCGATGCTGGAGCAGACAGACGAGTCAATCTGATGAGAGACGGAAAACATGTCCATGAAATCAGTCACAGGAAATATAAAAAGCAGCGGGAACGCCTGCACTGTACGGTCTCCTTCTTCAGCACATAAATGATGAGGATTATTATTGTGATTAAAGAGTGTTAATGTGTTATTGTGATGGGGACATGCAGCAGAAACCTCAGCTGTACCTGCAGGAGCTTGCAGAGCAGCAGGAGTGTCGCAGTTTTGCTTTCTGGAGTGGAAGACTGTCCTTCCCACCACGACTGCAGACTGTCCCACCTTCTTAGCACCTCTTCAACCAGCTGTTTTCCCTGAGTCTTCCTCACAGAGTGCTCTCTAAAGCTGTGGTCCAGCATGCCATTAAGCAGCACACTGACCTGATGAGAAATATACAAAAACACATACAAAAAAAAAAAAGTTTGGTACAAAAATAAAATGAAACCAATTCAAAAAAAGTGGGAAGAGATGAGGAACGCTACCATGCTGGGGTTTTGGGAGGACGCTCTCATGAGACATGGCACTGTGATGTCCAGACGTCTCAGCAGCTCAGTGTTGATGGTCACCTGGAACAGGCTGTAGAAGTACTCGCCATGCGAGAAGCTCAGGAAGTTACGGCTGTGACTTCCAGATACTGGCACAGAAAGCATGATGGTGTTCAACAGCAAGTCCACCAGCTGCTCACTCTGCACAGGAATAACAACACAACAGGAGGCAGCGCACAATGAAACACTCACAGCAAAGACACACTTCCCAGTTTACAGTGTTTAAACTGTGAGTTTAATTATGTCCAATACAGTTACAGCACCTGTTGACTGAGGGAAAAGGCGAGCTGAAGCAGGCCATCTGCAACCCTCCTGGTACTTATGTCCAAGGAAGGAAGCGCCTTCCTGTCCTCACCGGGTGCTATGCCTTTATACACCGTCATTAGAAGACGGGAGCCGAGTGATTTGGAATAGACCGAATCCTTTAATGAAGATGTGAACACAACAAATGAGTGAGGAAAAACCCATCCTACACTTACACTCTTATACCAAAATATGTCTGCACATTAAGCTAAATGCATTTACCATAATTTGTCAATATGTTTAGTAATTGATTATGAATACCTGGCTGTGCAGAATGGAGCTGAGGAAGCCGGCTGTGTGGATCTGCTTACAGGAGGACAGAACCATTTCCAGCTGGTCGTGACCTGAGTGGTAGAGATCTACAGCGCACAACTCCTCTATACTACAGAGACATAGAAGAAACTGATTAGTGGTGTTAATAAGCACTAGTATCCATGATCATGGCGGTCTCAGGGATTACAATCAGACGTAAGGCCTACGCATTAATGTGGCACCTGAAGGTGAACGTACCTTTTACGTGAGATCTTCGTCCGCAGGCTGCTTTCAAGATGAGTGCGGTACGTCGAGGTCTGCAGGGCCCTCAGCAGAGGGACACACACTTCTGGTAGGTTCTTCATTACCTCCACATCTGCCATGTTGAAGCCAACAGTAGATGGCTCACACACCACCAGAGCAGTCAACTCAAAAAAAACTGCACCAAAAATATCTGGTTCCAGGTGCTGTGAAGGAAACAGTCAGTACATAACTGGTCTCAGAGGATAATCTATCTCAGATAATGACCACCTTCGTGTCCTAAATTCAGTAATACCTTCCAAAACTCCTGGTCCCTTTTGACTAGAATCATTGTGGCAAACTCCAGCAGGCGAACAATGATGGTGCACTTGCTGTAGTTGTACTGGTCCACCTCTCTTGGGCTGAAGAGAGAGCTCTTCTCACTGAGAGGGAAGCAGCTCTCTGCTGCTGCCAGGTCGTGAGTCGCCAGCTCAGTCAAAAAGAAACGCACAGCTTTCAGAAAACTCGACTGGTCTCTGGAGCCTTGGAAAGAAGAAAGAGGCAAATCAACAGATATAAAACTGGAACTATCATCTTTCATTTGATAAAAATCAGTTTCCATCCCATTAAAACACATTTAAAACACAGAATACAGGTGTGTGTGTGTGTGTTAAACAGATGGTGACCATGCTCAGGCCTCATGAAGCAGCTGATGCCACAGAAAGGGATTTTCTGATAAAGCTGTAACTCTGTCTCTGAGCAGCCGTAATATGACGCGTCCACTTCCTGTGTCCAGTTTAGATTAGAGAGCGGGAATCTGGTCGTTAGCTTCACCCGGTGTAACTGTCACCTCTCACACAGACAGGACTTACTGAGCATGTGCTGAGGCTTGATTATGTGCAAGTTGATGAAGGTGTTGTAACAGTCCAGGGCCGCCAGCAGCAGGTCCATCCACTGCAGGGTGACTCTGACACTGAACGGGCCCATCAGGTCCCTGAGAGTGGGCTGGGAGAGGAGACCCCCGCCCTCAAACCGTGAGACCAGGAAGCTTAAACCATGATCCTTCAGCATGCCATCCAGCCACTGAGGTGGAGACTTCTTTGCTGAGTTCAGAGACACACACCAACAAATTAATTCACATATATGAAAACAGTAAATTCAGTATTTACTGATGTATTTATTCTTTTAACCACATGAAATGTTTTCTTCTCATGCCGGCTGAGCGTGAGGATGAAGCAGTGGGTGGGACTGCTCACCTGGGAGGAGAGGAACAAACTCATAGAAGAGCTCCATGCATTTGTGGCGACACTCGGTCTGAGGACGACCACATTGTTCCAACAGCCATGAAACCACATGGGACAGGCAGAGCTTTTCATCGGGTGAGAAACCCCTGAAGGAAGAGAAGGATGATGAAGGAAACATTTACTTATACATAAGACAGTACACACATACCTGTACAGTGTGCATCTAAGAAGAGTAAAGATTAATATAGACACTTACAGCTGAACTTCATTTCAAAGCAACAATAAATGACTGATTTAATCTAAACGGATTTAAGGTGACAGGTAAAGTGATTTCCAACCTTGGGACACGCCTCTTAGCGTTGTGCTGATTGAGACTAGGTGCTTTGTGTTTGATGATTCTCTTCAGATGATCAATGGCACTTTTACACTGTGGCAACGTACCTGAGGACGGAGGAGAGGCACCAACAGAGCTGTTTTAGAACTCATGGTTAAACACGGGAAAATAAATATAATGAGCTGAAGAGGAAGAGCAGTTACCCATAGATCGCTCATCTGAGTGTGCAAGAGCCAGACTTTCGACAAATACGACAAGAACCTCGAAGACAAACTGCTCCACCAAAGAGTTTTCTTCCCTGCAGAGGCAAACAAACAGCAGCTCTGAGCAAACAGTCCACCAGCTCTACGTTTTACTGACCTGGAACCATTTCTCTGAAGACCACGAACCAGATCAGTCAGCTTGTTTTGTAAACGGCTCATAAGTCATAAAAGTCTCACACCTGAATTGTCTGTAGATACTGTTGAATGCTAAGGCAGCACCAAGTCTTTTGAACCCATTGGGGTGGAGCGCCAGGCTGTAGATCCGCTTAAACAAGGACTTCATATTAGCAGGGCTCCTCTCTTGCTGCTTGGGGGTGGTCTGCTTGATCGACCATTTGACAAACTCTTCAATGCAGCGGCCACAGAAGTCTCGCAGAGTGCTGTCCATGGGGTCAACCACACCATCCTCAACAAAAACAAACAAGTCAACAAACAGAAAACAACAAAAACAGAAAAACCACGTGTATACTTCAGAATGTGTCCATGGGATTGATGCGTGGTTTTATGTCCTGTTGTAAAGTTGAGCCTGTGAAGATCTTCACAGAACAGAGACACTCACCAGTATGGCCTCCAGAACAGCCACCGTGTCTTGGCTTTCAAACTTCTTGTTGTTTGTGAACCAGTGAATCAGCTGCATAACCAGTGGCTCAAAGAGCTGCCTGGTTACCTGAAAGAAATTCACATTCAGAGAGATGTGGACGTCACACACCTTCTGCCCGAGCCCCTCCATCAGAGCCCTGCTGTGTGTTCACTCGTGTGCTGGTGTGAAACCACTAACCAGGAGCCTGGTGCACTGTTCACAGCGTTTAGTTCATTTCCTCAAAAGCTGAAATTGTTTCATGTCTCATTTATTCCAATCACAAACCCTGAAACCATAAATGAGGTCACATACCTGGTCGACATCACAGGCCAGACGCAGGAGCACAGGAAACAGCCTCTTGTGCAGCTTGTACATAGGCGGCAAACTGTTCTTCCCTTCCACCATCTGAGCACTCTTCCCCACCATGTAGACCACCATGCTGTGGAGCAGCTCACAAGCTGCTACCTGCATCAGAGACACGGCAGACGGGATTAGAATCCACACCACTTTCTACTGGGTCACGTCCCAGAAGTCTGCGTCAAATGAAAGTGGACCTGCCGACAGCAGAAACGCTCCAATGTTAGGTGACGTACTTTGGTTTGTCTGTCGCTTGTGGACAGAGCCAGTTCACTGATGCGAGGCAGAAATGGGTCGAGGTAGATGACCGGCTTCATGTCGCTGAATGGCACCGCAAAACTCAGCTTTTTCTCCGAGTCCCACGCAACAAACTTCTTCATCTTTTCCTCTGATGAGACCACTGAACGCCAAAACACAGGCTGATGGTCAGCACCTCTAAGTGTTGGAACACGGACCAAATATACAAAACGTAAAAGGAGAAGGCCGGCTGTGTGAGTCCTTACCAGTCACAAGGTTCCTGTTCAGCTTTCCTCCCAGGTGACCGAGCAGCTTCACCACCCGGAGCCTCACGGCGACAAGAGGAGCATCTTCCTGCCGTCAGACACAGGGAAGAAGTGAGAGCGGAAACACAGGAGCTCAGTCTGCTCACAAATATAAAGCTCCTGCACTCAGATCAGTTTCTGTGCTGTACAATAACAGGTAGTTCATTAGAACGTGTCCTGAAGAAAAGGAATTCAAATGGAAATGAAATGACCCATTTCACTCTGACGTCTCGGGGCCGTGGAACTGCAACAGAAAGTAAAACCGATATAACCCTCTCCTGAAGCTCAGAGCCCGAGGTGGAGGATCAGTCCCAATACTCCCAGTCTGAACTGAGCAAAGCTTCAGTTTCCTGCATCTTCACAACGAACGATTTTAGGAAAAGATCCAATTGCAGATTGCAATCTCAATTTGATTCACGATTTTCTTCTAATCAAGCTTCAATGCAATGAAGCTTGAATTGAAAACATTAAATGCCATTACTCTAATGCAAGACTGAAAACTAAAGTTAAGAATTTCAAATGTAACATCCATGTACATTTTATAAAGTCCTTGACCAAAGGCAGTTATTACAAATGATGAACTGTGTTCTTTAACTGTTAAGTTAAAAAAAAAAGTTATATAAAATGCAGAACAAATTTTAAGGAAAAAAAACAATGTTAAGTAAGTAATGATAAGAAAAACAAAATTCAATGTCTAGTAGGCGCGGGAGGGAATCATGCTCTGTCCAGAGTGTGGAGGAGGTTTTTAAACCTTTTGGTGACCGTGTTAACAGTCACCATGACCTTGGCCATGTAGAGTGTTATCTCCCGCTCTCATCATACGGAGCTACGCTGATAAAAGCTGCTGTAACTGTAGTCTGTTTGCTGCTACAGGCCTGAGAATCACTGTCGCTAGACGTTTCATTGGAACTTTCTCCTCATGCAAACGCCTGTTTTGTTTTCAGGTGCCGGTATAAACTGGTTGTGTTTCCACTGGATGTTGTGCTCTGCTTCTGTTCCAGATGAAGCCGTTTCACTAATGAAGGAGCAGGTGGAGCAGGTTATACTGATTGGTTGGATTGGATTGATCAGAAAACGATAAATCGTTCAGCCCCATTCACAACTGTTCCTTACTGTTAACTTACAAATGACTCCCTAAACACTGAAATGTGTTTTCCCACTTTCTCCATCCAGTACCATTGAAAGCTGGTTGGACTGCTTCAGAAGCCTCGTCATCACTCTGCCGTATCCTCTGTCACGTCTCGAAGACAAAGAGGACATCACCTCCCAGCTGCTGTCGTCTCTGTCTGAAGTCAGCAACACGTGAATATCATGAATATCTCCGTTCACCTCCGAAATAAACGTGCTTGACTGTGTGTGACACTCGAGTGGCTTACTGTTGGACGTGGTCTTTAGGTATCCGTCCAGAAGAGGGAGGATGCTGGTGTAGCAGGGCTGCATCGTCCCTGGAGGAATGTGGGACGACCACTCCTCAAGAGCGTCTAGGGCTGCGTTGGCCAAGGGAACGTGGCTCAGACCCAGTTTCAGAGCCGCCTGGACATTCACACACACACACGTTTACTCCATACACTGTCATTTCTGTTCAATCAAACTGCAGAGAAACCACCTGGGGTCTAAGTATCCCTGCTGTGATACTGTGTACACTGTGTTTATGCTTTACGCTGTATTCAAACATCTTAAGAGTCCCACCTCAAGAGCAGGACAGTAGGCCTTGATGTCCAGAGCTACGATGTTGTGGTGCAGCGAGAGGACAAATGTCAAGCAGGACGACAGCAGCTCATCTTTGTACTGCTTCATTCTCACACACACCTGGAGGGAAACCACGCGTCACTCACATCCTCTACAGATTACGTTTCTACACTGTGAAATGTGTGAGAGAAGCTACCTCTTTTCCAAACTTTGAGAAAAGTGCCAAACAAGCACTTCTCACTGTGTCAGTCTCGGGGGACGCGGAGCTTCTCAGACCAACTCCCTGTTCAAAAGCAGAATTAGGCCATTTATTATACACTCAATACGAGGAGTCCAGAGCCATGACATGACTTTTCCTTCCACGTGGTCTGAACAGGACGTTCATTCTTTGTTTCCACCTGCTCACGAACACAGTCCAGTGCGTTTAATTACTAAGAACAGCTGGAAAACACAACCTAACATTCCTGTGATGTGAATCCAGTGTGACGTCCACAATAACAAACCTCGGTACCTGGAAGTACTTGATTCTCTTGGCAGTTTTCATGGTGACGGACAGCAGCTTGTAGAAGCCACTGACCAGTGGATTTCGTATGGAGTGGAGGATGAGTTCATGGCTGAAATCATACACCCAGGACTGAAAATACTCCACGTGTTTGGTCAGCAACAGCTCACTGCAGAGGCAGGAGAGGAGAGAAGTGCTCACCTGAGATATTTTCACATCCTATGAACTGTAAACGTTCAGGCTGACGCTGCTAAAGATGCTCATATATAATGTGTGGTCGACCAAACTGCGGTGAAAATGAACCTGTCAGACCTGAGATCTGATCTACTCACCTGCAGAAGTCAACCAGGTTGATAAAGGCCGTGAAGTCTTTGATCTTATTGGGCACCAGATGAGCTGTGGGGTCAGAGGAAGGCAGGACGTGGGCCGAGTCGTCTGGAGCCTGACGGACAAAGAGGCGAGAGCCGTGGATCAACGGACAGAAGGGCGTCTGAAGATCAGCTGACTTCTGTTTAAACTGATGCTTCCAGAGGCACGTTTACAAAAGCTTTCACGTTTTCATGACATCTTATTACTCACCATGAAAAGGAGCCTGAGACGTGATCATAAGAATGTAAACAATATCAACATATCTAATAAACGAGCCAATCAGAAGGTGTGCAGGATGCTGGATTTGTTGTTTGTTCTGTGCACCTGTCAACAAACGTCAGCGAGCTTCATCTGAGAGCGAGACCTCACCTCCTCTCCTGCTGTCACTTTCTGCACAGACAAATCCAGTTTTTCCACAACTCTGACAATCGATTTCACCAACTCATCATAAAGGAGGCGGCTCAGAGACACAAGAGCAGAGTTCTGACTTTCAAAAGCTCCATCCAGAAACCCCGAATCCTGCAGACGAAGACACAAAGGACACGCAATCAGACATACTGCGTCTTCAAAGGTCTTTCATGTGAGACATTTTCTGCTCTGAAAGGTTTGATTTCCCCTGTAGCATTTTACAACAGACTGGGAGTTCACTGCTCTGATGAAACAAAGAGCGCAGCTCTACCTTCAAACGATCACAGTCTAAGAGTCCTGTGAACAGGCCCAGGTAGTTCTGACTGGAAGGAATTTTCCACTTCCCTGCACGAACTTGTGAAGACTGAGACGAATCATTTCCACCGTCTTTGTTCTGGGAAAAGAAAGAAAGCCAGTCACTGAATTTCACTGCAAATAAAACATGAAGCTGAGTAAATATGTACGTGTGTAAATTCCTTTATGAAAACATGCGTCGGACCTCAGAGAGCACGATGGGTTTCGAGCAGACCCGAATCAGGCCCTGGTGCACTGAAAAGAAGCAAAGGTGAATCTTTCATCAGACGCTATGAGGCAGCAAACTGTTCCACTCAGACCTGACAACATCACACAGGTACAACGTACCCACAGAGCTAATGAAGCTCCACAGCACAGGTCCTTTAGAGGCCATGGCCACCAGCACCTTCAGGATGGACCTGCAACAAGCCGTCTGCATCCTCTCACTGTACTGAGGGAAGCTGTCGATCTGCACCACGAGGAGACGCTCCAGGAGAGGGGTGTACACCTCTGGAATCTGAGGCCAAGGACACAAAGCAGGCGTAAACAGGCACAGCACAGACAGGAAGCTGGTCAGACTGAGTCAGGGTATTTGGTCAAAGTGAATGACCGCGAGTCTTTTACCTTGTCCAGGTGAATCAGGACACTGGCTATCGAGTCCAGGAAGCTGGGCAGCTGGTAGAAGCTGTCGTCCTCCTCATCAGACTCCGTCAGGTACATCTGCTTACAGCGCTGGATCAGCTCCGTGTACATCAAGTCCACGTCCTGAGGGCAAACTTTCTTGCACGGCTACAGAAGAAAAACACAAAGATTAAACCTGAGACTGTCCAGAGACTCGTGCAGAAACCAGACGTGGAACAAGGCAGATAATAACAATACCATAATAACAATATCATGTGCAAGCACCCGATGGATCAGCAGACGACAACACTTCAATTCATTAACTGTAGTTAGAGCCAACAAAGCAGTGAACGTACAGCTGCAAAGAATCCATATCCCCGTATGGCAATGGACAGCTCTTTGTGTGTTGAGTCCATGGTCTTAATGATGCCGCAGAACTTCTGCATGAAGAACTTCAGCTTACTTTTGTGCTCCTCAATATTTTCAGCGACCAGCATCGCGACCTGAAGGATGACGGAAAATGACGGCAGTGACGGTGCAGCTGTGCCACTGAATAAAACCAGAGCTGATCTACAGAAGTTTGATTTTAATAAACGGCACTAACTGCTCAGTCCGTCTCCGTGGTTTCTGTGTCGTACCTGTTTGAGGAAAGCTTCAAGTGCATAGTAACTCGTCTTCTTCATCTCAGCGTTGATGTGTCCGCAGAGCTTAGACATGACCTCAAACAAAGCCCTGTAGTGGTCCATCAGGCAGCTGCTGAACTGAGCTGCATGTCTGCCAAACAGTCTCAGCCCGGCTGTTTAACACACAGAGTCAAAGGTGAATTTGTCTTCAAGGAGCTTTGTGTTCATTCTGCTGTGGAAACTGCTGAACTTACCGAACGTGACAGCATAACGACTCATTTCCATCTGCACCGAAAACAACAAACAACGTCAGGACAGTTCAGCATGCACTGACAGAAGAGTCAATATGACAACGTGCTGAGTAATCAGAGTCCTGACTTTCTCAAATGTTTTCTAAAATCAGTCGATTTTAATCAGGAAGCCAAGAATTTAGTCGTTCCTCACTGAAGCACCTGTGTTTCTGTGGGCTCCTTTCATAACTGTGAAACTTGTACTGGGTCACATTCAACAAGATCTAAGATAAGTTACCACCACCTGCAGAGAGAGGACTGATGTTTGACTCAGCTGAGACAGAGACGTTTACCTGGGGACTGATGGCCTTCATTGCATACTGAAAGATCTCCTTAGACGTCACTGGATCTGCAGGTCAGAGACACAATGAGACACAGAGCTGGGAGTCCTTTGTTATAAATGTGAAAATGAACACACACACACACACACACACACACACACACACACCTTCCTCCATGGTTTTAGGGAAGTTGACCATTAAAGCTGTGATTCCTCTCAAACATCCAGCAACAACAAAAAGTTTTGGTTCCTTTGTTGAAGAAGTCATCTGGAAAAAAACAAAACTACTGAAAACCACAACTGAAAACACACACACACACACACACACACACACTCACAGCCAGCTGTTTTAACTGGCTGTCTTTGTTATGCCATACTCAGGAAACCAGGTCTATAAAAAAAAACTGACACAGAATCAGAAAAAACACCAGAGCTGCACTGAACCTTTGCTCCGTCTCGGCTCAAACACTTAAATCTTAGAAGAGAATAAATCCTGAACTATCATCTGTAAGAACAAACCTGCTCCTTTAGCTCCCCCAGATAAGCTTTGTAGAGTTTGTCAGAGTTGTTGACCATCTCACTGGGGTGAACCTCTGCGACGACTCCCAGCAGCTCATAGATTTTGCCAAGTACTGTTCAAAAGAACCCAAAAAATGTTTGAGTGATTTTTTTCTGTGACATTTTCAGAAACCGGAGCTGAGCATCAAGTGATCACTCACCTGAATCTGGTAGTTTGCTCTTCTGACAAAGTTCGCTGTAATATCTGCTGAATATGTCACAGATTTTAAAGTCTGCAGCGACGCTGGAAGCCTTCGTTGTCTGCAGAACCTGCGGCCGGGATTGAACCAGAATCAGCTTTGACTCAGAGGGTCACAGGAAGAGGACTCTGTCCCTCAGAGAAGACACAGACACCAACAGAAACCCACCTTAATGAGGAGATCCAGCACAGACGTCCTACATTTGGCCAGTTTGTCCCTCGTGTACACGGCCATGCATGTGTCCTGCAGAAAGAAACACAGAGAGGAGTAAGAAACATCATTCATTCATTAGTTATGTTTGTGTGTAAACGTTTGATTTGTTGCTTTGTCGTACAGCTGAAGTGTGTTATGTTACACTGAGAGACTCAGAGACTCAGACTCGGTCTCAGACTCGGTCTCAGACTCGGTCGTCTCAGACTCGGTCTCAGCGAGACACTGATTTACATCACTTTAAATACAGACACATCTTTACATGTCATGATGTTTTCACTGCTGCCACAGTGCTGCTGGAAAAACCAGATGAATCCATGAACCAGCTGCAGCTGAGAAGCTTTTCCACCAAACATCGTGAACGACCGGCGCTGATCGGGTACTTCATCTGGAAAAATCCTGAATATTTCCCCTGTGGACCCAGAGAACTCACTTTTATGTCAATAGCATACGTCTTCTCCCAACCTTTGACCCTCGGTGAAATCCTGTCCAAGAAGGTCGCCAAAAAACACAGGATGTCAACTCGGGTGTCCCGGAACTGGAAAACAGACGTTTGTGTGAACAGAACTAAAGTAAACTTTTCAGTTTGGTGAATTTTCATCCTTTAGATGTGAAAATGTCCTGACACCAACCTCATCTGAAGGCAGGGACTTCCTGAGGAAGCTGAGCAGCCCATAGTCTTTGGAGAACAATAAGGAAGTCTGCAAAACTGTGAGATGAAGATGGAACCGTAAGATCATAAGGATCATCCAAAAACAAACAAACAAACAAACAAACAAAGCCAGTTATTCTCTGGTTTCAGGGTCTCAGGCGTGAGGACCTGCTTATTGTCCATGTCTCTAAACTGAAACATGAACAACCGATCGATTAATGGAGAAAATAACTGAGTCGATAATGAGCACAGACATCATCTGGAGACTTTGTCTGAACAGTCTGTGAATCACAGTGAACCCGTGTGCAGGTTTAAAGCCTGAACCTCGGCTCTCAGGACAAAGGGACAGGAGCTGGATCAGATCTGGGAGGGATGAGGGGAGGCAGGACCCAGATCTGGGACCAGGATGCAGAGAGCGGGGGCTCGGGTTTGTAGGAGGGAATCTGTGGTTCCCTCTGAGCGCTGCCGCCCACCACTCAGTTTTCAAAGTTACTGACGAACTGATGAGTAGTTTGTAAAAGTTCTTTCAGCGCCTCGTCCCGCGCGGTTTTTATTTCCCATTAGCACCTGGAGGATTATTGACCTTAATTTATCAGATTGTTAACGGAGTTTGGCGCGGATTCAGCTGGTTCCTCTGAGACTGTGGGGGGAGTATGGGACGGACTTGGCGGTCTTACCCAGGTCATTCTCGGTCTGTGTTAGCATGCACTCCTGCCCCAAGTCACCGACTATATCGTGACACCTGAGCGCCGCGGCTCGGCTGTCCTCCTCCGACAGCGCCTGGTGCAGTCTGAGCAGGAGCCCGTGAATCCCTCCGGACATGACCGAAGCGCTGAGCTGAGCCGCCGCCGGCAGCTCACACACGACACCGGGACTTTATCTCATCCGCGTACGGAAACACTGAGCTCTGAGTTTCTCTCTGCACAGTCACTGAGCCTCAGAACAGCCCAACACCAGCCTCCCGGCAGGAACAACCAGGAAGTTTCAAAATAAAAGCTCCCATTCTTCTTCGTTTGCTCTTCTTCTTCTTCTTCTTCTTCTTCTTCTGCCAGCCGGTGTCTCCGGTGCTTTAACACCATCCTCTGCCTCGGCGTGTGAACCACAGATTGAATCCTGCCCATGAATCCAGTTTGATTCATACTTATTACACTCCATGACTGACAGTGTTCACATAAACCAGCCGGATTCTCTGCCGTTATTTCAGCGTGATGTTTAAACTAGACTCAGTAAATCCGACCCTGTTGAACAGGGCCTCTCTTTAACCTACCTCCTTCTCTGTTGGTTAGATTGTCTCATTTAAATGCTTCAGGTACCTTCAGTGTGTCTGTATTATTTCATCGTGAAAGTATTTACCGGAAGTCTTACTCTGCACAGTATGCTAGTATGTCTGCAATGATGGTAACTTTTTAGAATTCAACCTGTCGCAGTTAGTAACTTTGGCCACTAGGGGGCACCAAACCACACGACTTCTCAGTGGGAAGGACTATTTCTCTTTAGTTTCGCAGCCGCGGCGAGTTTCCACCTTTAAAATCACAAGTCTACACCGCCCTCTAGTGGCCACAAAGATGAACTCCAACAACGCTCCACGAGTATCAAGCTAGACTTTACAGCGTTGTGGTGCTTCCGGTGAAAAGCAACATGCCATTCAAAATAAAACTTTTCAACGAGACAGACTTGTAGTTACACAAAGTGACCAGCGGGTGGCAGTGTAGACTCATTTCACCAGTCAACAAGGCAGATATAATCGCATACTGATACTTCCGTTCCAGCGCTCAAAATAAAATAAGATAAAGTTCGAAAAGTTTTAACGGAAGTCTTGTAATTTTAGAGACGTTACTGAATTGGCCTTTGCTACTTACATCCAGTTACTTTTATTCATGCGTGCAACCCAACTTCACTCAGTAATTAAAGTTTCACTGGTTAATGTTTCACAGAACACATTCCACGGTTTATTAGATTAGATTAGATTCAGCTTTATTGTCCTTACACATGTTCAAGGACAGGGTAACGAAGTGCAGTGCCATCTAACCTGAAGTTAGATGGCTAACCTGAAGACATAACTCACTGACTTCATTCAGACTCAGCTCACTGACCAAACAGCAGAATGGGATGTGGCATTAGAATTAGAATGGAACAGAACCAGAACCATCCTAACTGAGAGAGGAGCTTCACACACACTGAAGCATCTCAGAGAGAAAGTCTGTCACCACATTTCATTTTCATCGCTTCAGCATCAGCTGTCACCTGGAACCATGTCCGCAGGCAAGATGAGCTATTGTGTTGAGTCATTGTCAGGGATTATCTGTTATGTCCTTGTGCAGCTTGTTTTAATCAGCTGTTGTTGTGTGTGTGTGTGTGTGAGAGAGAGAGGAGCTGACTGAGCGGGATGGTTACTCTCAGGCTGTTGTTATTTGTTATTTTTATACATGTTTATACATGTATTAGAATATTTGATGAAGCCTGTGTGATCTCAGAGCCACAGCCATCTCTAACTATTAACTTCAACAGACCATTAACTTCCTTTCTGCTGTCTGCGTCTCCCACAGACGACTTTCCGATGTTCTCGGGCACAATCCTCGGTTCCAGCCACATTATTCAGACTTGGCTTTGGCTACGTTGCCAAATGTACGGACACTTGAACCAAGAAATCAGTGGCGGTTAAAATATGCAAAAACCACCCCGAGCCTCCCGTCAGGCCCAGGAAGAGGCAGCTGCAGCTGGATCCCTCACACTGAACCGGCTGTCAGTGGGATTCAGTGTGAAGAGCAGAAATCGAACCTTCACTTCTCCCACAGCTGGCAGTTCTGAGTCTGCAGACTTTAGATCCAGACAAGTCCAACATTATAAGACATTATAAGATTGGAATTTGAACTTCTGGACCAAAGTCTCTTTGACTTCATGGAGCAGAGATGTAACAAGCCTCTGCCTGTGAACGAGCTCGGCCAGTTGTGCACCAGATTGATTTTTCTTTTCATTTGCTGCAGAACTTTTTACTTCATATTGTCTGAGCTGAAATTCTTGAAGAACACGTGGTTAACTGGACACACACACGTGTGTGTGTGTCCAGTTAACCACAGCGTTAGTTCATCTGGAGTCAGCTGGCATCACACACGCTGATATAAAGCCGGAGAACATTATGGTCGTGGACCGGCGGCTGCAGCTCATCATGGTCAGATTAATAGACTTTGGTGTCGCCTGCCCTGTGGCTGCTGCGGTGTCAGGGTCCTGTGAGCAGACTCTGTGGTACAGGTAAGAGTCTCCAGGGAAATGTGGGTGTTAAACAGAGAGTCAGTGGAGAAGAGACAACATCCTCTGTCATGTTCCACTGATGTCTCATCCTACTGATGAGAAGGGACAGAAGGAAAGGTGAAATGATGCTGTTCTCTCAGGGCTCCAGAGGTCACACTGGGCCTGAAGATGATCTGAAACATCATCAACCAGTCAGCTTGTAACAGATCACTTCTTATTTTTCATTTTTCATTAACAAACATTTCATTTAACTTCATACTTTGGTTGCTGTGTTTCTTCAGCTGGCTGAGTCACAGCCATGAAGTTCTACTGAAATTAAACTAAACTGAATTTATTCTCTGGTCTAACAGGATGCACACATATTACCTTTACACTGAAAATATTCTGACATTAAACCTCTAACTTTATTCAGTTTATTATTAGATTTTTTTTCTGAATCCAGTTCCTTCACCTCAGATTCACCACGTGTTGTCTGGCAGGTCAGATACAGCTGTGGAAATGGATCTCATGTCCAGTTTATTTATTTTAATCCCTTTAACATTAACAATAAAAACAACACATACACTTGAGCTTCAATCAGCAGTTTCAGTTTGCAGAGCCACAGGTGCAGAGCAGCTGAATGTTGATGCTGCTTTTTCCTAGAAAACACAAAGGCAGTAAAATATCTGTCAAATTTAAATTTAAATTTCCTCTGCCTCGAGCACAACAAGGCTTTATTTATTTATTTACTTTATTTCTTTATTTACATGGCGTGATGAGCGCCTGGTTTATTTGGCTGCACCGCAGTGATTTTACCAGCAGGTGTCAGTAACGTTCACTGTGAGTTACAGTCATGTACCAAAATAAAAGCTTTGGTCCACACATGGAAAATCAGTATTGTGGGTTTGCAGACAGTGCAGATGGAAATGAAACCTGTTGGTTGTGGAGGAAAAGGACTTCAGATTCAGAGAGACGCCCTCCACTCATCTGCCCCTGAGGACAAGACAAATGTCCTGTCGTGTCCTCTCATACAGATCAAGAAGCTTCATCAGAACAGTTTCCTCCTTCTCAAACACGTCAGTGTTTTGGGTGTCTGCAAGCACCAGGCCCCAGACAGACCACAGACACTGGGGTGTCCATCTCTGGGCAGTGTCTGTCTCAGGGGGGTGTCTTTCTCAAAGGGAGGCGTCTCCATGTCCAAAGGTTTCCTGCTCCTCAGGTAGAACTTCATATGAACACCAGGGATTTAAAGCCCAATCAAACACAACCACCTCCTGCCTGGGTTAGAGCTGGTTAAAAGGTCAAACTCATCAGAATATAACCGGAACTAGAGAGATTGTGTGTTCAGAATAAAAGCTGAAAACGACTCACTTCTGCTTACATGGATAAGTTTGTGATGGTTTTGTGTAATTTGAGGATGTGAGACGAATTTTAGACAAATTTAAATTCCCTAAACTTCTTTTTTTATTTTAGTTTTTAAAAAGTCCTTGAACCAACATTTCCACAGAAGCAGGTCGTTGTGAACGCGAATCCAGGACAATTATTTTGAAAGGAATAACAGGAAGTTCGTCGTATTATTGTGGTGAGTTGCAACTTTAAATCTGTAGACACCTGTTGTTAAGGGAGGACTGTCCACACACACACACACAGTGATCAGAAGTTACAGCCAGCATCACATGGAGAGAGGAGGCGGCTGAGCAGCGCAGCTGAGCCGGACGCAGGGTTCGGGGTTCGGCTGCGGGGAGAGAGCGCACCGCGGGGTTTGCGGATTTCTTCGGCTGCGATGCGTCAGGACCCGGCGGCAGGTGTGTGACTTTTAACCGTTGTTTGGGTGAAGTTAGCCAAAGCAAACCGCTGCTGAGCCATAATCTCAGCTAACAGTCGAAGGGAGTGGAGACGGTTTAGCTCCGTCCTGTGTTTACAGTGAAGTTCGTCCTTATTTCAGTTCGGCTTTTGTTCTGAACTCGTTTTTTGTCTGACCTCCATACAAATCCTGATTCTCTTTTCGACTCACTCTCCCGCTCAAAGCGCCTGAAGCTGGCCGCAGCCTGTTGGTGACAACCAGTCCCCATGTCGAGATTTTAACACAGCAGGTGTCGCATGGGCGGTTTTATTAGTGCCGAATTGATTAGTCGACTTTAGTGATCCGGTGATCTTAATGGGGGTTGAACTCTTCGTATTGTATTTGACGGTAAACCAGAAATCCTCACATCATGAGCTTTTTAATGAGAAGTGTGGTGTCGGGGAGGTGGTTGGACGCAGTGCGTCTACCTGAGAACGAAGGTTTGATGTGCAGAGCAAAGTGAAGGTGTGTGAACAGTGATGAATTATGAGACTAATTCAAGTGTGCAGCAGCTCACAGCACTAATGCTGCACACTGTTCAGGACCTGTCCTACTACACAGCACGTGTTGCTCTGATGGACACACACTTATACACACATCCATTATTGTCTGAGTTTGAAGGGAAACATTTGAAACCCACCTGTTGAATGATTCAAACAAACGTTTGCTGTAGATCTGAAAATGAACCATGATAAAGAATATTCCCGTTTTACCTGCTGCTCTTATAGTGTATGACCTGCTACAACACACCTGTCACACACCTGAAGGCAGCTGCCTCTCGTCAGCATTAAGAGTCTTCTCTCTCCTTGGCAGCGTCCTTCATGCCCGTTGTGGTGCAGTGCTGGTTCTGAGAGCGGAGCTGAGCAGTGGGATAACAGGGCCACCAGACCAATAAGACATGCTGGCTGCCATGCTGCGCCAGAGTACAGGCGGAGGATCCGGTGGAGGTGGTAGTGGAACCAAGCTCTCTCTGGGCATCTCCCGCCTCTCTAGCCCCAGCTTGGGCTCAGCGGGCTCTGCGAGGGTTTCCAAGAGCGGCTCGGTGAGCTCGGAGAGCCCAGATATTCCCGCCTCGGACCCAAACTACATTATGCAGCTGGTCAGTGACGTGCGCAAGTTTGCTGATGTGCTTCTACAACTGAAAGAAGTCTTCAACTCCAAAGGTAGGTTTGGGAAGAGTGAACCTTGGCTTTAAGAGAAGCTGTAAAAATACACTTTTTATTCTGCTGCTGAGGTGCTGGTGCTGCCAGTTATCTTCACACGGAGAGATTCAGATACTAACTTCAGATTAATCTGCTGGTTTTTTTTTTCAAAGTGTCTTTGAAAGCAACCTGTCAATGATTTGTTGCCACAACAATTGGCCGTTGTGGATGTGGGCTTCTCAATAAGTTACACATGTGAGAGCTTCCACGTATTAACAGTGTCATCTTGTTTCCGTGTTTCTTGTGATGACATGAACACAGCACTGTGGTTTTTAGACTTCCTCTAAAATCTGAGCGTCTGGCAGCGTAGAGGGAAAAAACCGTGGAATACTGTAAACACCAAAGGGATTTGTAATGGAATGTAGCTGCCACTCAACTCTTGTGCACACACTGTTGCTTTCACCACAATGTACACAGTCCCAGACCTATCTCCCTGTTTTGTCCCACTGTGGCCTTGGCTGCACGGTCAGTCAACCAGCCTTATCGCTCCCTCTCTGGTTTGGTTCTTGAGCTCGTTTCTGTTTGTAAAGTAGAAAATAATGAGGATTGAGACGTGTCTTCATCTTTTAATGCAGACTGTCTGTTTGAGAAATGAACACAAAGTTCAAAGTGTTTTTAGAAAATGTGGATAATCTGCTCAGAACAAAGCATTCAGGTCCGTTTTGACGCTCTCTGCTCTAAAACAGCAGCAGCAGTTCAGCCTTTCAGAATAAAGCACAGACTGCAGGTGAGTGCAGAGGCAGGGCTGAGACACTGCTGTCTGTGTATATTTGCGTGGGTGGTTATTACATCCATGACTTGGTATGTTTGGCACTGCCTTTTGGATCAGATCCACTGTTGTTAGTCCTCAGAGCTGTGAGGATGGTGTAAATAAGATGAGGTGAAAGTGCATGTGGTGCCATGAACCCCAGTCCTTTTTTTTTTTTTTTTTTTTTATCTGGAGAGGTCGGCAGAGGTTCTTGACCCGGCAGGGCGGGAACACGGTGAGCAGGACTGACAACAGGCACTTTTCAAGCCTGAGAGACTTCAGTGACCTGCCACAGATCAGAGCAGGAAGTCATCATGTGCAGGAGATCGAAGCAGGATTTTAACTAGAAATACACTTTGAGCTTTTGTGTAGTTCTGTATTTTCATTGTCTGACTTGGTGCGTGATCAACCAGAGTCAGTAGTGATTTCGGTCCATTTAAAGGCCTGTTAAATGGACACCAGCACACACATGCAGGTCTTTGCCACAGAGGGAGGCTGCGTAGCTGTCATACCAGATGTTTTGCCCGTGTTGCTTGTCATTAAAAACCGGTTTATCTGTGTTCTCTCTAAAATAGAGCTTCATACACTGTGTGTAGTCCAGTAAGCACAGGCTCGGTGTGTGAATGCAGTGCCTGAGATCCCAACACGTGATTGTAAAGCAGAGTTTTCCCATTAGACGGCTTATTGTGGCTAAATACAGGAAAGGGCAGATTTGGGAAACTAGACTAAATACGATGTGGAAAACGGATCCGTTCACCATTTAGAAAGCAGCAAAGAGACCATTGTGTCTCAGAGCAATTTCTAACTCCACCATAAGTCGTGTGACTGTTCTTCTCACTTGTTATTCTGCTGCTCATTCAAATAAGATACGGCTAAACACAAGAAAGCCCTCCAGATTCAGCCGTGTGTAACGGAATCAGGAAATCAGCTTTTATTTTGTCGGTCACACCTGTGTGCTTTGCTGTCAAACATCTTCAGAGTGTCACTGCTGAGGTTTAGCACTGCAGGACTTCAGTGGAGCGTTCTCACAGACTGTTGGGAGGCACTGACCTGTGCTGTGATTTAAATCCTCCTCTAATTTATGGCCGCATTGTCTCTGCAGCTCTCATCATTACCTTGGCCACTCACTGAAACAGAAGCAAAGCCTCACGATGTGACACCCATTGTCCCAGGAGGCGTCTCTAGCATGCTGCTGCTAACTGGCAGCTTTCACAGAAATTCTGCTTTCCCAAGTCAAGAATAGCTGTGGCCTGGTGGACTGGTCCCTGGGGGGTTTCCTCAGCCAGTTTCCTTTAAAATGTTTTATTTATAAAAAAAAAAACCCTTTATTTTTCTAGTGGTTCAGTTTGACCTTAAATGGTAATTATTATTATATAGGAGGTGGCTCTTCAGCTGCGGTCACTGTCAGTGACGCATGACTGAGCTCTGTTTGTTCTGGTGCCTGAGAAGAAACTGTTTGTACCTTCGTTGTTGTCAGGTCGGTGATGAGGAGCCGTCACAGCATCTCCACAGTGAGACAGATGTTTACGTTCTGCCTGAAGGTCATGACCTTGTCCAGTGGCCACTTGTTAAGGGCATGTGATTGGAGGGGATTATTATCCTGAAGGACTGGGGCCCCTGAAGCTCCCCATCATGAGATTAGTGTAACAAACATTTGGCCCCAGCCTGTTTTTATTATTACCAAACTCTGCAGCAGATTGTCAAGCATCTCCTCTTCTATTTTAGGAGTGAGGGTGTATGACTGCGGCTGCCTGCCTGACCAGCACAGGTGTGTGTGTCATCAGTGCTTCATGCTCCGGCTCTGCCAGGCACAATGATTTCTGTGCGTCAGCTGCTTAAGAATGAAAACTGCACCAGCAAGCAGTTCAGTCGGTGAGGCTGAGCCCAGCAGGGTGTTATAGGAAGGCTTTTTAAACTGAATGCTACACTTCATGTCTGCAGTGAGCAATTATCTAAATCTGGACCTGTTCTCTGTAATTACAGAAGATTGATCTCATGCTTAAGGAGGACAGATGAATGGGATTCTTTTTTCTGTTTAATTACTTAATGCTATTTCCTTTTCAGAGGAGCTGCTTTTAATGACAAATAGCAGCATTTCAAACTGCCCTGGCTGCTGCTATGGGGCCCATCCCAGCTGTGCGCCCGTACGGATCCTGACCCTGGAGTTCAGTCCGCCGGTGAAACCTGATCAACGCTGTGCATAAAGCAGGGTTTTACCACAGCTCCGTCATCATGAGTCACAGTTTTAATTTGTCAGTGTTAATGTCCGACTCGTGTGCACCTGCCTCCTTAAGTCAGCTGTGTGTCTTACTTTGAGTCATAAGCTCTGAGTCACAAGTGTCCTCAGTTAATCAGTATGGGTTTTGGAGGCTCTCCCCTCACAGTGAACGTGTGGTTCTGGGTTGTAATGATTAACAGGTGCCTACTAAAAATATTCCACAGGTGTTGTGTAACGTCCAGTGATACCCTGTAATGCACCTGACCACTCAGTGAGTAACAGGTTTTTGGGAGGGAATCTGTTTTTCTTTTAGTTGTTTCATTGATGTTAAACTTTGTCTTTGTTCTTGTGCCTTTAGTCGAAGTGTGCCGTGGAAATGTGGGAAAATAAGCGTGTTTTCCTCTTTTTGGAAGTCTGTTGACTGTGATGCTGAGGCTTGGTGGGAAAGTGATTTTGGTCTGGGTCCTCAGAGAAAGCCTCAATGCTATTTTAGTGATTTGTGTTCTAAATCACCCCTTGTGAAATACCAGCCTAAAATTAGCCCTACTTGGTCTTTTCACTAACCATTCCAGACTTTCTCCATCGCTGTAACTGTGCTGTGTTTAGACGGTCTATCCCACTGGGTCTGGGATCCACTGTACAGCACTGCAAGCTTCTTCTTGCCTCCAAAAAGTTCCTTTTATGGTTCTTTTACTGTGTCCATATTTAAAGCCTCTGTAAATTATCCCGTGCACAAGACAACGAGCCTTCCTCACTTTAAAGTCGTCTCTGGAAGATCAAGTTGCATGAGTCCCTAAATTTTCCAAAGATCTTGATTTAATACCATACACTTATCTTTCCAACTAAGCTGCCTCCCAGGATTTATTGCATTACCTTAATTGTCTGGAGCGCTCCTTGTTTAATAGCACAGACATTGTTTTAGCATTAGTTGGGTTGGATCTTTGGATTGTTACCCGGATTAAAGTGCAGAGTATTGTGACATATGGCAGGTCCCTTTACATGAGCCGAGCACCGTCAGCCTCAGTGATAGCACGCTGTATACAGGTGGCAAAACGATGCTGACTTGTCAAGTTTAAAAGCCGAACTGCACTTGAAGATTTGTAAGTTGCTTTCATGTCAGGACCCGAGGGCGCTCCCTCTCCCTGTGTGTGTCTCCCCTTCCTTCCCTCTGGGAGGATTTATGGTTATGGGCAGTGTTTTTGCTGGGGAAGCTTTGTTCCAGGAGGCTGTCGATGACTGCCACACACTGAGAGAGAGCTCCAGGATTCCCACACTGCACAGGAGGAGGACTGGAGAAACTCAGTACTGGAGACTTCTAGCGCACAGCTGAAACTTTGTCTAACTGATACTGAAGATCACAGAGTTTTGTCCACACATTTGTTCTTTTAAAATTAAGTGCAAAATGGGGACCCCCCCTCTTTTTTGTGATCTGAAGATCTCCCCTTGTCCTTTTGGATTAAAGCTTTGCAACCAACATGGCAAATTTATCCCCTGAGCTTAAGTAGCCCCTGAATCTGTGGCTTCTATCCCTGCATTGGATTAAAGTAACAGAGTTAGACAGTCGGACAAGGCAGCATTCATTTGAAACCTACACTTTAAACAAAGGTGCAAATTATTCATTCACTAATCCGACCTTTGATTCACTCAAATCTGCGGCTGCAAAATTCATGAAACTTCCTTCAGTCAGTTTCTGGCCATGTTTGTAATTAACATCAATTTATTATCAATTTATTGATGTTTATAATTTAAATGTAAATATAAATGATAAATCCTTGAGTCCAGAAGTGAAATAACACCTGCACTGATTCAGGCATGCTCTTTGTTCAAGAACAAATCTGAACTGTTAGTTGTGCAGGTGACAGGTGCTTGTTCCAGTCACAGCATGTCATCAGGGTAAGTAATGGCTTGCTGTGCTTGTTACCTGGAAAACCCACTCAGCCAGTTCCCTTCTCACCAGCAGTGATTGAGGCTACTCATGGCCCAGCCAGGTATCCCAGCCTCAGTGTTCACTAGTCTTTGAGCTACGTTTTGGGAAACAGGTTTTAAAAGTGTGTCAAAAAAAACAAACAAAAAAAAAAACCTGTGTCCTGCAGCTTTTGTTGATATTCCCTGTGTACTAAGGGCTACATTCAGAATAACTGACCTTAGGGCCTGTCTCATACGGCTGGGTCGGCCCCATGCTGAGGACGGCTCATGACTTGTTTTAAGTCAATGGAGCTGATGGGAGAGAGAAAAATAACCGGCTGCCGTCTTTGTCTGCAGCGTTCTGTACGTTTACGTCGGCTGCTGTGCTCAGTGACAGGAAAAGAGCCTCCGTTTGATGTGGACGTCAACAGACTGAGCGTGAAGCATAGCCAGGACCAACGCTGAGACTCAAAGGTCCCATTAGGGTGTAGAAGGGCCAAGCACACGGCACAAAGGCAGCACGACTCATATCTCTGCACTGAACTGATTTCTGAAACTGATAATGGATCCAGTTCAGAAGCAGGAGCCTCTTAAACTGCATATATCATAACGGGGCCCATTAATGCAGGAATGTAGCGTCTTTGATGGGGTGTAGATCAGCATTGCCTCCCTTCACCCCCTTCACCCCCACTCAAAGCCTGTTTCTACTCAAACTTATTTGTAACCATAGTAAAAAAACACGTGTCCATGTTTTTTCTTTGTCTTCCAGCTGAACATTCTTGAAATGCTTGTTATATTTGTCCCCTTTCCTTTTTATAATCTGCATAGTTCCAGTTGTATGTATGAAACAAAACACATCTCCTCAGACGCTTGATGTCTCCCAAAGCTGAGAGATACTTGGAATTAGACAGAGTTGTTTTATTTCGTGCATTTGAGTCAATTCAATGTCTTGACAGTTATGAGAATAATTGTTTTCAAGGTTTCTTCTCAAGCTCTTAAGCACACAAAGCCCATTCTCTCAGGATTAGGATGCTAGTAAAGCTGAACACTGTCCTCTTGTTCTCAATGATGTGTTTGCCCCCCAACCTGAGGCCTCTCAAATCCCAGCTCTGCCCCTTGACAGGTGTACTGAAGGGGCCCATCTCCCAGCTCCCTGGCCTGCTGATATTTCTTTGCCTGCATAACACAACTTGGGGAGCAACTGTAATCTCTTCAGGTTGCACGGTGGGGGGATTTGCAGTTTCTCTTAAAGGACGCATAGTTGAAATGCCAGAATTCAGAGCTTTGCATCAACAGTAGGCGGTGGTGGTGATGTGGGGGTATATCCAGAGAGAAAGGTTGCCTGTGTTTCCTCACTGTGACAGACAGCTCCAAAGAGAAATGAAAGAGGGGGAAAAACTTCATTCTCTTCATTCCACACCGGGTGTCTCATTTATATGCGAATGAGTAAAGAGAGAAATGTCCAAGGGCAGACCTGTCTGCGGACTGGAGAGAGATGCTGGAACATTTTACCAGTTCAGCCTTAGATGTTAGGCTGATTGTCTTATTGGGTGTCATCTTTATAATTAAGCTTTGGAATATGTGGTTTCCTGGCTTCAGCCTTCATTGAGCATAATTTCTCATTGGACTCTGGTTCCCTGAGCTAACGGCTAACAAGCTTGACAAAGGCAGTTGCCTGCAGAGTGGGAACATAAAAGCCCCCCACCTAGGTGGAAGGTGCTGTGTGTCTAGCCTCAGGCTCTTTTTTAAACGCCAGGTCTTTGTGCATGCAGTCATGGGAAAAAGAGCTTCAAAGGTGAATCAACAGGAAATGCCATGGTATGAGCACAGAAGTCTGGGAAGCCAAAGTTCCCCTGCCTTTTACCAGCTGCATGTAATCTGCTAATCCGTGGAGTGGACCGCAGGTGGTCTGTTGACAGAGGTGGACCAGAGCCACCGACCACAGGAAGTATGTCGAGGAGGGGCATATCAAGGCACGTATGGGCCACCCATTGCAGTGACCCCCGGGTGTTAAAGGTTAAGTGGAACCATTTTGCGGGAGCCCCTTATATTTGGGCAGATAGTTTGAAATTTGGATTGAAATGGTCATTTTTAGCTGTGAGATGTCAGTGAGAGGGACGTGTGGGACTTCACCCGAACCAATTAAAGAAGAATCCATCTGACACAGTGATTGATTATTAGACCCACATTTGGCAGCTTGTCCTTTGAAGAAGGGGGCAAGTCTCAAGGAGCCCCTTGAAACACAGATTACCACAGCTTTTGATGAACGTACAATTTCTTTTAAACAACTACAAGAGACCTAGTAGGTTATTTTTTTTGTGGGGGGGGGGCTGGAATGTCCAGCTGTGGTCTGACTCAATAGGACACACTGAGAGATTTTGATTGACATTAGTCATGGACAGCCTGTCCAACACTTTTTAGCCCCCTCTGCCATGAGCTGCTTCCAATTGATCGGACCTCTGCGGACCCAGTTGTGACATGTTTAGTGATTTCACACTTGCTTTGTGGCAATAAGCACCCCTCCGTTCTCTCAAATGTTTTGAAGCATAAATAATACATTGCTCCCATGATTTGCAATGCATGACTGAGCATAGCTAGGGTTACAGCGAAAGGAATGTTGCCAAGTCATATTGTGTCGGGCCCAAGTGGAAGTTTTGAGCTTCAGAGAGTCAAGACCCAAAGTGAGTTCCCTGATGGTGCACATGAAGAAGAAGCTGCGGGATCTTCTTAGAGCTGATGGCCTTATGCAACAAAAAAACATTCTGTTTCTTCTATGCCAGTCCATACGTTGTGTGCAAACGTAGTATTACCATACATATTACAACCATTTTCACATGATGTGCCGGAGTCTAAAATTAGGACTTCTGACCTTCTGTCTCTTAGTTTAACTGAACATGAACCATCCAAACAAACCAAAGAGGGTAAAGACCTGATGCAAAAACCCTGAATGTAAAACACAGATGAGCAGAGCTTCCCCTTGAGTCTCAGCCTCCTGTCGAGTCTGTGAGAAAATGTGTTGGCTGACATCAGTAGAACCAACTCTGTAGTACTGTGTTAAAACTGGTCAACTCAGCAGGTGAACACTGGACCTGTGTAGGGGACCTCTGGACCTCTTGTACTTTGGTGAGATCCCAGAGGAATAATTTCACATTTAAACACAAAAAAAAAAAAGCTGTGTAAATCAGTAATTGTGTCGTTCTTGCTGTTTGAGATCTTTAATCTCTGCATGTGTGAAGGTCTGTGACGTGTAAATGTCGGAGAGTCTCTGCTTCAGAGCGACATCAGGCTGTTTTGGTATTAAGGTGTCATCTCGATGGTGAATGATCCGACAGTGTTTTCATTATGGATCCCCCTCCACCCCTCACTCCTTCAGCTCCCGTCCCCGCTCCCAAACAAGAGCCTGGAATGTTGGGTTTCCATGACGCTAATGAAGTAAAAACCTGGCAATGTGTTGCTGGCAGCCTCTCAGCAGCTCCTGATCCGCGGCCTCCTTCTCATCAGGATCAGAGTCTGATCCCCCTGTAGCCTTCATTCACCAGGGCTTATTATGCCCAGGAATGTCCCTCACTCTCTCCCTCTCTCATAACCCGCCCTGAAGCAGGGATGTGGGGTGCAGGGGTAAATTTGGGACAAATCCCAAGGGAGAGTACTACCCCAAATCACACACAACCCCCTTCCTCTTTTTTTTACTCCCATACTCACCAAAACTCCTCCCCTAACTCTCTCACACACACATTCTCACACACACACACACACACACACACACACACACACACACAAACACACACACACACTCCCGTGAAAAGTGAAAAGCTGCCGTTGTGATTTATTGTTCCATAAATGCTTCATGTGTCCGGCCCATGAGGCGACCAGACCCACTGTTTGCTAGTGGCCCCAGGGACAATAGTGAGTTTTAGAGACTCAAACAAGTCCTCAGTCAAACTCTGTGGTCTTCCCTGGGAAAACAGAATGATCTTCCCAACAACTTTTTGCTGCTTTTCTAATGACCTTTAGCTAATATTTGCAAATTGAAATATCTTCTATCATTTCAGCTAGGGATGCACCGAATGTTCGGCCACCGGAAATTTAAGGCTGAAAATGGTCCAAAAGTGCATTTTCAGTTTCCGGCTGAAAGACTTTTATCACCGAAACAACATGGCCGAAACAGGATGTTGTGACGACGCAAGCGAAAACCGCGGGCAGAACGAGCTTGTCTGGAAGGACCAACATGTCTGCGGTGTGGACGTATGTCAGTATATCTGAGAAGGACACACGGACAGAGATCTGAAAAACATGTAATGCTGAAATTTTGCATCTGCAAAGAATTTGTCCACGTCGGGTTTAATTTATCAGCTGAAATCCAAACACCTCGATCGCTGTGCTAAATATGAGAGGAATGCAGCACAGAGAAGGAAAATCCCTCCGGTCACGCCCACTCCGTCTGTGGACAAGCTAAACTTTTTATTTAGAATTTTATTTTATATTGTGCATTGTTGGAATGTGCTAAATAAATATTTTCATAATTTTGTAATTGATTTATTCTTTGAAACATTCATATTGATTTATCCAATCACAATGCCTTGAAATGTTAGTGAGGTTAGTACACAGTCACAGCCATAAATGCAGTGGTACTAATAACTGGCATAATTTCTTGTGGTGTTTCGGTTTTCAGTTTTCGGTCTTGGTTTCCTCATTTTCGGTTTTCGGTTTCGGCCAAGTATTTTCATTTCGGTGCATCCCTAACTTCAGCTTTTTCCACAAAAACTCCTCTCTGAACTTTTTTCTTGTCTCTTTTAAGACAACACCCCCACTGAGACAAAATGCACAGTTCAGATCTTCCTTTAACGTTCCTCCATGGTGGGAACGAGTCTTCTTCCTTTTGTCTCCCGCTCAGAATGGCAGTTGAGGGGTTAAATAATCAGTCCCTGTACATTATCCTGTGTCCTGCTGGGCTGGTAGACGCAACCATAATGTCTTGCTAATTAGGCTCCATTTAGGATGGTCCAGTAGGCCACACAGTCCCATTGAAGACTGAAGCCCATGAAGCTTTGCAAATGAAGACCCTGTGTCTCGTGGGCATTCATGGTTTGGGCCCGTCCTTAATAAACCTCTAGCTTGCCCGAGCTTGATGCCTGCAGGGCTCAGGATTCGGTTACTTGGCCAGTGAATGGGGTGTATAGCCTGTGTGGGGATGATTTAAGCCATTGTGTGTATTTTGTCATTCAACACATAATGTCCATAAATGGGATCTAAACTGACCAGGACCAATTAAGGGCTTAAGGGGTGAAGCAGCTCGTTGTAAACTTTGACCCTTATCAAATCATTGTGGGTTGGGGTCCCTGTATGAGCATGTGAGAGATGAACAATAAAATTATTTTACTATGGATTTTTTTAAAAATCAATGTTATTTATTTATTGCATCATCAATGATATACGTTTCCAGTTTTTAATTTTTCTATAGAGCCTGTGGAAATGGGCACCACGTCTTTCAGTGGTTTGTGGTGGGAATATGAGCGTACAAGTCAAACAACATCGCACCGTTCTCTCTCTTAATCTTTGTCACTTTTCAAATGACAGAGTAGTTCAGGCTCCCATCAATGGGAACGACCTTCTCCGTACACCCGTGTGCACTGATTGTATAGAAGTACTGAGTCTCAGTTTGACGAGTGGTTGTGCCAGAAGCACACTGCTGGTCCTTTTCCTGCCTCGTGGGGAGCCGGGCAGCTGAAACAAAAGGACGAGAGGCTTTCATCATCGAAAACCGCCAGGTCCTCGGCACTGGAAGGAGCTGCGCATGACATGTGATGAAGATGGATGAAGATGGTTGCTATGGCGAAGGACAGGACTCTCCAGGTCCCATGGAGTAGCTTTTGGCGAGCTAGAAGCAACAGGGCACGTTGGCATGGAGTAGGTCGAGTGGTTGCGGAACAGTCTGGAATTTGTGCTCGTCTTATGTAATCATCTCGGCCTGTTCTGGGTTTTTACGCAGTCTGTTTGCGGAGCTCATTTGTTTGTGTGGCTCTTCTGCAAGTGTGTGTTGTTCACCTGGAATTATCTCTTGACCTCCTTATTGGAGTGATTGCACTTTACCCAATCAGTCCAGGTCTTTGGGTTTCTGTGAAGTGTCCCGTTGTCAGTAAAGCAGCAGCGTCGATGGTCGTTCATCACAGTTTGCCTGCCGTGAGTGTGAAACAGATACAGACACACTAATGTGGTCGACAGCGTTTCTCTGACAGTGGGTGAATGTTGCGTGTACATTATTTGTTTTTTCACCGTTCATGCTTTGTTGTGATGTTGTGACCTGTTGGCCAGTGTGAACTTGTCACCTGCTGCTCACTTGGCTAGATTTCCGGGTCAGGCATCAGCTTGCATTGTCATGGCGGCCACACAGACCCAGCGTTATTAGCCCCACTGGCGGCACTGTTTGTCCCACTCCAAAAAAGAGGGCTAACGAATAAAAGCAAAAATGGGAGACAGCTAAAGTCTTTCTGATCCCCTCTTCCATGAGGGGGTAATCCAGGGGTGATCGTCAGCACAAAATGTGGCTTTGACTGCTTGTAGCCATTCTGTGTGCGTGTGTGTGTGTGTGTGTGTGTGTGTGCGTGTGCGTGCACATTTTTTTTAAATTAAACTTTTATTTTACTAAGAAGTTGTAAGCAAGGAGATCTGACCAAACTGTTATTAAAATAATCCATTCATACCTGTAACAACACGTCTAACATTAAAACATGAGATGAAAACAACAACACTGTGTAGTTTGTGTAATTACAGCCTTGGACCGGAACATGTTTTTATCACAATGGTAATTATGTGTGTAAGTGTGTGTGTGCGTATTGTGTTTGTGTGAGAGAGGAGAGAGGGGTAGAGTTCCTCCTGTATCAGTCGTCCACGTCCGCTGTCTCTCAGGGCAGAGTCCAGTGTGTCTCTGGGCTGAGTCCGCTGAGTCCGCTGTGTCTCGGGGCCGAGTCCAGTGTAACTCAGGCCTGAGTCCGCTATCTCTCAGGGCCGAGTCCAGTGTGTCTCTGGGCTGAGTCCGCTGAGTC